>VZSZ01009676.1:506557-584778 GCA_013398815.1 Ibidorhyncha struthersii
AAGGGAAGGGAAGGGAAGGGAAGGGAAGGGAAGGGAAGGGAAGGGAACAGAGGGAATCAAAAAAAACTGTGTTTTCCCTCTCATCTCCTGAGCCAACTGTTTTGGAAAGAAACCTGAAGATTATCAGGTGTGAAAACCTGTGGAGGAAACTGGGAAAACAGTCCAGTAAGATTTCGGTAAGATGTGGCATAGTTAACAACAGCAACAGAGGTGAAGGGGACCAAATATTTTTTAAATTTTTTAAAAGCATGGTGAAGAGTCTGTACATCCCCAAGAAGCATAAAGAGAGATTTACCATTACAGCTCATCTGAGAAAATCAGAGAACCCAAATGTATTTGTACAGGAGTGACTCCATTGTAAATAGTCTATCCTGTAGGTCTGGGATATTTATATGTGAATATATTTGAATTTCTAACCTTTAAATTTGACTGGTGTTTTTCTAAGGAATAAGAAGTTGGTTGCTCATCAGTGGGTGTACATGTGTTTGTTGCTATGCCTAGAGGAGTCACCACATATCTGTGGCTTGGCCTTTTGTATGCTGATTTGCCATGCTGTTTACTGGCAAAAGAAGTGCTAGGGATTATTCAGCAAACTGCACTCCATCCCTGTGAACAACATGCTTTTAGTTAGTCAATCATTCTGGTGATATAGTTTAAAAGAACAAATTAAACTAGACTCTGGGGTATATTCACATATATACTGTAGTGGCTAGTGATTCTCCTTATCCCAAAATAATTTAAGCTAAGGTCTTCCTTTACTTAGGTGGCCCTTCTAACAGTCTTTAGGGGGGAAAAACTCCTCTTTCTCCTCTCTCTTTACTGAATAGTGTCCGAATAACCCAAGGTATATATGATGACTCAGGGAGCTATAAGTTATGTCTCTGCCTTGAAATCCTTTCCCTCTGCAAGAAAAGATCTGAGACAATCGAGAAGCCGGCCACAATATCACCTGTATTGCCTCTATAACATGGCAAGAGGCACCCTCTAACTTTTAAATATGTGTCAATATGTCCCAGTAAAGGGTTATACATGATTCCCTGTGGCTGCCTGCATTCACCAGTTAGATTAAATTTGTCTCCTCGGAAGCAGCATGTACAAAGAACTGATCACCTTCATTTGGACTTGACTCTAACAGGGGCACTTGAGAGTGAAAATACTGCAAACATATTCTATCACAGCAAAAGATCAAGATCTGGATTACAAAGCCAGAAACAGGATAGCAAAAGATAAGAACTAGTACAGTGCAGTTCTTGTGTTAAACCTGACCAATGCAATTCCTCCTTAGCTAGCCAGGTAACTCACCGTGAGGCAATCTAAGATGTCTCTCCACCATCTACTCACATGCTGTCTTTCAAGTGCTACTACACATAGCTGAACCCAGTTTGTACCCCAAAAGAATGCATATTCAGACTTCCTTTTTAAAGTTTTGAAGTTTTTCCTGCAAGACTGGCTGCTTTTCCCATCTAGTGTTCAGTAGGAGAAAAAAATAGACTACAGCTCCTTGAGCCTATGGACACTGAAACAACTTTCACTCTAGGCTCACTGGGGACAGAATCACCTTTTGCTTGATCATAGTTCATTAGGCTGCCAATTTCCCGTTTTTTGCCACTGTTCTGACTAGGAAGTAAGTTGACTAGATGGCTGGCTAGCCAGACAAGGTAATGTTCCTTGTAATAAAACTCCTTCTTTGCAACAGGAAGAAATGACATAAAAGATACCGACTGCCAGCTGTTATTATACTCCATTGGCTTCTTGCAGAGACCAAACGCAACACACCAATAATACACATTCTACACTTAACAAGGATATATAGTGCAGAGGTGTATACTCCACCCTCAGAGGTGTTGTCAGCATTGTCAGAATTCATCATCTCAACAGAGTATGTTGAAAGTCTTGTTATGAAAATCAGGGGACCTTTATGAGATCTCCAGTGCCCTCCATTTCCACCAGTTGCTGGGGTAGAAACCCAGGAGGGAGTCCATCCTTGCAGTTAAGTCGATGGCTGTTGGTTCCAACCGTAGGCACTTAGGCACAAGTGCCAGACTTAGCATTCCTGCAGCTGTAGCTACTTCTGCTAGTACAGAAAAGAAGCTGCTGCCTGTTCAGCTCTGCCTGTTTCCATGTCTGTCTGAAGCTGGGGAGGATATGGAGGAGCAGCAACCCTCTGGAGGCTGACCAGCAGGGACCATGATACGGTCCCGCTCAGCAGAGCAAGCTTTCCCAGGCCTGTCTTCAAGCTGAAGAAGCGCAGAGCAGAGAGGCGAAAACTCCACCCTATCCTCAAAATTCTATATGAATATTGCAAAGTCCAAGTGCCTCACATTTCTCTTTTGATTGTGACACCATTTCCAGTTGCTCCTCTTCTGTCAGGCTGTGAAGCCCGTGTACTATAACAGTGGGAAGGGTCAGGCTGATAATCCCACTTATCCTGGCACAGCTTCACCTGAGGTCATGACACCTCTCTGAAAACTGCTGACAATCAGTAAATAAGGCTTACGGATACTCATTGATCAGTGACAGCAGAACAGATCGTTTGAGGAAGTACATTGCATCTCTGCACTGAAAATACAATGTTCAGGGTGTGGGGTAGAAAAAGACATCTAAGTAACATCACTGCACAGTGTGAACATCCCAGTGGGATGACCCAGGCTTGTAATTTTACTTCTGGCACTCTTGTATTTTGCTGTGGTTGGCCTTTCAAATGTAATTCTTTCTTTTTTATTGCCATTTTGTGTGGGAGAAATAATAGTAGAAAAAACAACTCCTAGAAAATATCAAAATTGAGAGAGATCGCAATTACAGTCTACACACACTGGTGCAGGATTGCAGATTCCAAAAGGATATGTCTTGAGAAGAAATTTCACAAAATACGTACGTTCTCCTGATGTGATTCTGTGCCATTCTCCCACTCAGAGATGGTATCAGTCTTGCAGATTAACTGCTACTCACTCAGCTACATCCTCAAAGGGATTGCGGTTCTCTTCATAAATGATTCAGGCAGCAACAGTATACAAACTTAACTCCTTGATGAGGAAGGAGCAGCTACTTGATCATTTGGTTTAGATTAATGCTTCTTGTTCCCTGTTAATCAGTAGTGCTCATGGTAACCAGGCAGGAACTGGGAGACAGGTCTCCCAAGTGAGTGCTGTAGCTCACCTCCTTCTTTTGATCACTGCCACAGGCTAAGAACCACCAAGTTTCAACAAGGAGAAAGGACTGACCTCAGCAAAAAACACCAGCAGTCAGATAAAAGCAAAGAACAAAGTATCTTCATGTGTGAGTCTGGACAATTTTTGCCCATCTACTTTTAAAATTTGAGACTAAGAAGAGTGCAAAGTGAGACCCTTCATATCCCCTTAGGTGTCAAATCCACATTGCACACCTGAGAAAAAGAAACTGAGACATGCTGCATAGGAGAGCAATAAGAGAACACAGAAGTGACAAGCAAAAGAGCAGGGGAAAGACTGAGACAGCAAGGGACTATAACCCAAGAGGGTTAAGGATGACTTGTTGCTAGGGTCTGAAGGAGAAGAGAATGATCTGCTGACAGCAGAAAGAAAGCCTAAAATTTACACCAGAACTAGGAAGATAGTGACTATGGGCTTTGCTGTAAGAATTTACAAGTCTGTCACTCGAACTGTTGCAGCCAAGGAAGATGTATGATATCTGCCATGAGCAAAAGGTATGAGATATGTGCCTAAGGCAAGAACGAATGCTGATAGCAAGTGAGGGTGAGGAAAGCACAGAAAAAACTCCCATGGTTGCCCTTCGCATTGGAACAAATGATCCTGGCAGATTCCTGTTGAAACAAAATCTAGAATAGCTCTGCCCACTAGAAATAAGGCTCAAAGCAAGATGGTCTATATGATAACTATCACTGTGTCCAAAGGGGAGAAGGCATGGGATCAAGAAGAAAATAAGGGTTAACAGATGAATTAATGGAATATGTTATTTGCATCTGAGGAAGATTTCACATGTGTAATCCTTGGGAAGAATTAATGAGAAACAGTCTCTTGACACAGGGATTTCCTCATCAACCACAATAGCTGGCTAACTTACATGCCAGAATCAAGTTTCACGTGATTTAAAGTAAATAAACCAGGGAGAAGAACTTGTAAGAGAGAGCTCTGAAATCCATGCTGTCCGTCAACATATAAGAAGAGGAAAGCATAACAGATATGGAAACACTATGGAGTAATGCCTGGGACCAGAAGAAGGGAAAAAAACAAGACAAGAGAAAAAGACATGCACTGAAGGAAGTGGTAGAGTCAGCAAGGCAAAATAGGTAATATGATATAATCAGAAAAGGAAGGCATAAAGTCTGGAAAGGAGACACACAAGTGCCTTGAGTCTACATATAAAAGCAAACAGAGGCACTAGAATTTGTTAAAGTACATGCAAGCAAATACCCTAAGAGTCAGCAGGTAGTGGAGAAACAGAAAGGGTTGATCAGGATGAAACATAATCCATGATTCAAAGAAGGGAAAAAAATCAAAAAAGACTTAACTGTACAATTAGTCAATAAGGTAAAGGCTCTGGCTGAAAGACAGATACAGCTATTCCTATAAAAAGCTAAGGGAAAGCACAGAAAAAGCCTCTTACCTGTGTGAGGAAAGTTTCAGATGCGAAAGGGGATTTTCATTGCAGTGAGAATATGGTTTAGCAGTATCGGAGTGGACTAAGTAGTTGTTTACCTACCAGATGCAATAGTGGTTTGATGCTCCTGGGAGTCTGAACAGACATGAAAAAACTGCTAACAGTAGTCCACCAGAATTACAAAGTAGTCTATATGGATAACACAGGGAAAAGCAAGGAAAGATGCTCAGGAGGCAGAATTTGGACCAACAGAGAGGAAACGGAAAACTAGGCCCCCCTGGTAGCAGGACCAGCTGCAAGACTGTTATCCCATACAGGGCCAGAGGTACAATAGCTATACATGGAAACTTTGTAAAGAGGAGAGGTTAGATTCTGTAGGACCTGAGGAAATATCTGCAATTAAAGATTTCCACAAGGAAAGGGCTTTAGCTAAGACGAAATATGAAAGATTAGGAGGACTTTTCAACCAGACAGTTGCCAAAGAGCACATAGTTTGTCATGATGTGTCTTCTCACATAGTCACAAGAGCTCTATATCCTTAAGAGTAAAAAGAAAAACTGGGAAAACTTAAATAGGAAATGTTGGCGAATAGTTAGAACATAAAAAAAAAAAAGCTACAACAAACTTACACATGCTTCTACACAGATAAAGTAAAAAACAAGACGGTAGAGCCAGAACACCGTGCTTGATACAATAGTCACATTGGAAACTTAGAGGAAAAACAATCAGTGGAACATTGTTCCATTGGGATGGGGCAAAACTACTGGATAAGTAAGTGTACCTATACATTATAAGCCTTTGTAATTTACATTATAAAGCCTTAATATGAAGTACAAATTAACAGATGATCTGTACCTACAGTACAGTAGAACCCCTATGGACTGACATTGCAGACCTGGCTAGGAGGAGTTCAGTAATGGCACTATACCGACTGGATGGTCAGGATAGCAATAGTAACCAACATACTGAGATTTGTCAGGCTGTGAAGGCAGGAGACAGTAATAAAAGGCCTCTATGCTATCTTCCTAAAGAAATTGTTAACACATACATCATGTTAGGGTTGATGATGTACTATATTTTTATATATTTTTAATGCTTAATAGTTCAGACACTCAGGGAACCCCTAACAAGAATAATGTTTATTTATTTGACCAGCACACAAACCCAGGTTCAAAATACAGCAAAGTCCTTTTGACCTTCACAGAATCTGAGTCGGCATCCAAGTTGAAACAGAAAAAGCAAAGCCATGTGCTACACTCGTGCTTAACTTCAGGTTGTGTAACTGACTTTCTTAGACTGGTGGAGCTTTCTAGCTCACAAGCCTAAGACAAAGTCATTCTGTCTTTGAAAAGTTTATTTGTATTACTTTTAAAATTAAGAATTAAAGCTTTTTATGAAGCAAGTAGATCAGTATTCACTGGCAGCATACAGGAAACACACACTTGTGAGTTTCTAGCTATATCTTCTGTAAGAATAAAAAGAAAGAGCACGAACACTAATGAAATCCTGCATAAGAGCTTGTTTGAACTGCTAAACCAAGAATAAATCACAGAAGCCAAAGAACAACACAGTAAAGGCTTCTGGTACATGTTATATCAAACAGAAATATGACAAAGAAGGAGGTGCAATTAGTCATTAAACTGAAAGTGTGTAAGGCCTAATCTGACCTGCTGGTATTATAAACCGGATATCTTACACGTAACAATTTATACAGCCAGTAAAATGTCAGTTACGGTTTAAACATTTTAGTGCCCAGTCTTGACTTTAAGTCTGCAGAGCAGACAATCCAACACTTCCCAAGATCCTATTTCACAGTTTAATCATCCTTACTCTTAGTGATTCGCACTTCATTTTCAGCTGGAATGCCTCTATAATTTTGGCTTCCAGCTGTTGGTTCTTGTTACGCAGCTCCCTGCTAGATTAGAGAGCTCTCTAGTACCCAGGAACGTCTTCACATGAAAACACTATTCCACATTGATCACACTACATGTAAATCATCTTCTGGATAACCATATCGCGCTCTCTCTGTCTTTCATTCTGACATTATCCTCAGCCTTCATACTGTTTCTGTTAATTTCTTCTGTGTTCTCTATCTTTCAGCTTGCTTCTTTAAATATTAATTTGTCACATCTCATTTTAGCTGTGTACAAGCTGGGCATCTAGCCTAGGTGAGTCTGCAAGGTCCCTTTATACTCCACAGAGGACAGAAGGCAACTCCAGAGAGCAATTGTTCCTTATGTCTTAGACACCTCTCTCAGGATCAGATGAGAATGGTTTGGATGTAACTCTCTCTCCACAGACTACAGCAGGAAGCTAGGCCACCTGGCTGGACTGCACACCCAGCTTTCAGAAGGCTGAATTTCAGTTAAATCAATTCAAGATGATATTCAAACTCTGGTAATCAGTTGTTTTCAGCATTTTGACATGTACTTCACCAGGACAGCATATGGTAGTCAAGTCACCTCACTGCTCTTGCTATACATACTTGCATGTCTGCCCCTCTCTGCGGCATCGTAACAGAGAAGTTCATTTTGATTTCCTTCATACTCTGTGGCCTCTATATGCTTTTTAGGAACCCTCTTCCAGATTGCAACTTCTCCTTTTGTAATCTATATTTGGACCTGATATCTCCTGAAAAAATAAAGATCACTCTGCAAGCTGTATCGTTATTGCCATTGTAATTATCATGATCCAAATAGTCTCACATCTCAGCTGCACCTATTTAAAATCCCTGGTTTGGAGCTTGAATGAAATAATACTGAGTTTTACAGATAAGTGACGTATTTGATACAGACTGAAAACTTGCTTTTAAAGATGTAATAACTCAGCACATTCCTTCATAACCAAGACCAAAAAAACTCAGGTAGTTGTATTGATTTCACCCTTCAAAACAACCATAAATTTTGGAAGCCCTAACTTAGTTTTGTAATAACACCTTTTTGTTATACAACATCAGCTTGTCTCAGAAGGGAATTCATGAAAATGTCTCAATTCTGAAATGTAGGAGATTATAGAGAGAGAAATAACAGTTATTGTAGATACATTTATCCCTAAATCTTTGAATTTTCAAGATCCTAGCATAATTAGACAGGAGGATGTTATGAAAAACTGACTGTTGTGATATGAATCAAGGGAAACCTTACTATAACAGCTTAGAGGTGTTCCAAAAGCACTATGAAATACAATAGTTGAACTAGATCTTTGAATTAATGACCTTACAAACAGTCTACCCTGAGCCACCTTCAACGCATTGTTATCATTTTAAAGCTGTAAATTAGCTTTGCTTCTATTGCTTTTATGTATTACTTAGGAGAGCATAAAGAATTGTTCTGAAATCAGGAAAAATATCCAAACAAATAAGGCCTTTATGTATTACGTAATACGTGAAAATAAATCTGTATGTTTACTATGCTCTCTATAAGGAGGATAACAAAATGGGTGAGTTAAAGAAGAGAAAATCAAGCTATAAGAAGTGAAACAACAATCTACCCTAAAGCCTGCAAGGCAGAAGAAAAGCTAAGCAAAGCTACAAACTGCATTATCAGGCAGCAGTCAATACTATGGCTGCACTCAGAAGCACACATGTCTGAGAAACCTGATCTAGTTGAAGATGTCCCTGCTCATTGCAGGAGAGGTTGGACTAGATGACCTTTTAAGGTTCCTTCCAACCCAAACTATTCTATGATTCTTAGTACGTGCAGCAGACAGTATCAGCACTGCACGTGCTGAGCTTTGCTAGTCCTCAGTTACGGAGGGTATTTCTTTGAGAAGAGATCACACAGGCCCATTCAGAGGAGGGGGCTGATGTTCCTCCCCTGGGGCAGCTACTGAGTTTCCAGAAATGAGGGAGGTGGCACAGGGGGAAAACCACAGCCTGTGCAAAACGGGACAGCAAGGAGCTGGGAGCAGCCAGGCAGGCTGCCCTGCGAGCAGAGCCTGGGTAGTGGTGCTGCAACACAATGTTGCTGAAACAGTTGAAGCCAAGCGTAGAAGCAAAGGGTCACCTGCAAAGAGAAAGTGACCGGGTGGAGAGCTGTATGCAAGACCTTTTTCCTCCTGTTCTACTTTCTCTAACCGATTTGCATTTTAGATATTAAAAAAAATAGTTATGCTTTTAGCTTTTCAATCAGATCATATGGGAGTGAGGCAAACTGTTTTATATCTACTGGTCTTTTGGGAGATGTTCACTTTAGTATATGGTATAAGCATCTGCACCTCAATGTCCTGGGCAACTCATGGCCTGGCCGTGCTGCAGATGCATTAGTGCAACCCCTAACCCGTCTTTACCTCTGAAGCAAGCTCTAGAAATCAGCCCAAGACTTGCATCTAGCTTCTCTAAGCACAAGGAAAGAAAAGAGCTGGAACATCTTCCTACTTTCTCCTTGCACAATAAGATTAATTGGGTGCGTGCCAGGATCCATCCCATTCCTCACCCATATCGCTCTAAGTAATTCTTGTCTTTGGTGAAGGGAGGCAGCTCTGATCAGTAACGTGGTTTAGCTGATGGCCCTCAAAACAGCAGCACAAGCACAGGCAAGGAGCAGCACACAGGTAGGAATGCAAAACAAGGAGCAGCAGGAACTCCAGTAACCATCCTCACTGGTGAAGAAAAAGGTTGTGAAACCACGCCGTGAAGTAAAACAGTCTAGAGCAGTTTGACAATCCCAGGCTGAATCTGAGGAGTTAGAGGGAGCCCTTTCTTCCCAAGGTTATGGTCACAGATAATCACACCACTACTATGCCTCAGCATGAGCGCTGATATTCATGGAGCAAAACGTGGAAATGAAACAGGTAAGACATCCAGATAACATGTGTTCTCCCCTGTGAGAAAAAAAAAAAAAGCAAAACCAACAACATGCAAAACTGAAAGAACAGTAAGTTTTAAAAGATACATTATTTAATCTGGAACTATAAATGCAAATTTTTTCATCATAAGTGGGTTACTGAGCCCTGCAAAAACTTAATCACACTAGTGGTGTGAATAGCCATAGTATTTTTGATGAGCCAACATGCCATAGACTCTCATGGTCACCTTGCTGCCAGCACTAGAAAAAAGACATTTATTTGCATATGCCTCTCCAGCAAAACAACAGTCTAAAAGTGTTCCTCAACATCCACTCTGCAAGATACTCATATTCAGTGAGAAACTTAAAATATTGCTATTTCTTATTTTGAATGACCAATTTGAAATTAATCAACTGATCTGAAATTGATTCAACTGATTTCAATTAATCTATTTTGTGCAAGACAGAAAAACAATGTCCTTGCAGTGCAAATGATATGTTATAACTAATTTTTGCTGATTTTTTAAAGGAAAACAGCAATTTCAGACTAAAAAAATGAAGTTTGGCTATATTCCAAATATGAAAAGAACAGAAGGATAGAAAATTAGGTAGCTCTTTCTTCCTCCCTGGGCCAAAAATCATGGGAGTGATAGTCTTCTCAGGGAAGAAGCATAAGACTACAGTAACTCTGAGTGATCCAGGAAATGTGTTAATGACCTCCCAAAGAAATCCCTATGTCAGATATTGCTGCAATGCAGACTGGGGAGCGGGAAGAGAACATGGGCTTTCACTGGGGAGCTCTAAAGATGGATGTGGTGAATCCTCCAAAGAGACAGAGGTTACAGGTTTACTGTTAATATTAAAACGAAGAAAGCTGAAATGTGTTTACTGTGTTGTGGCAGTGCAGCACCTGGCAAGGGGCCTTTCTGGGACAAAGGACCTGGAACCACCTGGTTCAGTAAAATGAGAACAAGTTAAGTCTTGTACTTGGCAAAAAAGATGCTAATCCCCTTCAGAAAACACTTGTTTCTTCCCTCCTTTCATCTGCAAAACCTTACTGGAAAACGAATGAAGAATGCCAGATTTAAAACTGTCTGAAGCCTATTATCCACTACATTAACTTTTATCAAGTTATTAAAATAAACTCTTCATAAAGGTGCTGTATTTCTACTAAGGTTGTAAAGAGAGACAAAGTTAAATCCTCCAACCCTCTTGCAATACAAAAGTATTTATCAAATGAAGCATCAACAAAGCTGTACTTCGTAGGTATGCCTGTGCTTATTTTAGCAGCAGTCTCCCTCTTGCCCATAATCATCTTCCTTAAACTAAAATAATAATGTTCCAGTAGCGCAGAATGAAGATTTGCTAAGGTTTCTTTTGTCTTTTTTTTACGCTGCAATCTTTGCTGTCTGCTTTGCATTTCATTGTGGGTTATTATGGCATGGGAGTGAAACTTGTCAGTTGTCAACCTCACAGTGTCAGCAGCCTGGAAATGCACATGCTGCTAACTAGCAATTACTCACACGTCAGTGTGAGATCTGAGCAAGGACGGGCGTCTTGGCGAAGCCTTCAGAACTTCAGTTTCAGCTCTCGGTACACGCTATTAATGACAAAATACAAATCAGGGAAAGAAATGCTTTTTCAAATGCAGGCATTCAGCCTGGGAGATTACCATTCGCTTTACTATAGCTGCAATCAAGGAACTTGGGAATGTGCTGATTTACATGGGACCCTACTGGCATTGCCGAGACACCAGATGGTACTTGGTCAATCACGAAATCAAAATGCGTTTTTTTCAGAGAAATGTGGTGCGCTCTACCCGTGCTCACACATGATATTTGTATGCAAATGTATGAGAGATTTCTGCCACTAATGACTAATTGCCAAGTCACTCAAGTGTAACCCAAATTGTCACTTTTTTCTCCCAAGGTGAAAGTTTTATTCCTCACAAATGAGGTGGTTTGGTTTTTTTTCCAAATGTGTTGACAAAAAGACATACTACCCTATCTTCTGTTGACAGGAAACTTGCAGGAGATTTGCTGTCATGTACAATATTTTTACATTTTTCTCACAGACTAGTTCTACATTCTGTAACAAATCTTGTTATATTGGTCTCATTTTACATCTTTTTTCTTCTTTGCGGTTGAGCAATAGAAACATTGAATGGTAAGACCACCACCATTGTTAATTTGACTGAAAATACTGGAGTTATCAAAATAGAAACCCACTTTCATGCAGTTTTAGCTTATTGTCGTAAGTTGCTATGGCAGCAGGCAAAATTATGTGCAGTTAAATAAACATTTTTTTAGACGAGCATAAATTATTTCAGTTCATGCAACTTTACAAGAAGAATAATATCTGCTATTAAGCTACGCCATATTATTTCTCCTAAAAGTTGATAAATTTTTCCTCAAAAGCCTTACTCCTTGTTAGTCACTCTTGCATTATCATCTCTCCAACGTTTTACAGGTTATAGTTACCTATGTCCCAGCGGTACTATTTAAAAAAAAAATCAGATATGATAGAATTTGTAAAGATTTTTTTCTACTTCTTGTTCCTTTGATGATTGATTATACAGTCAAGCATGGTAAAATTTGTCATCCGTAATCAGATTAGAGTTATTACAAATATTATCTGTCTCCAGTACTCAAACATCTACTTTGAGTTAATGAATTATACCAGGCACTTAGACTGGTTACTTTTAATCTGTGTTTTTTCATAACCACTTGAGGACCATGCAAAAGAAAAAAACCTCAAGATACTTCTCAGCCTAATTTCATATCCTAACAATCATACCCTCTCCTCTGGAGAAAAAAAATGACGGGTGAAGAACAAATATTTGTACTTTCCTGACTGTTCACAAACAAAGGCTAGACTGGGAAGTGTTGTGGAAATCCCACAAAGGTCTCTAAGCAAGATTCAAGTCTGAGGACACCCGATGTTCAGCTGAGATAAAAGGCTGTCCAGAAACTCACTCCACATGTACTGGTGCAGAAGTCATCTCCAACGAGTAAGCTCCACTTGGCAGCGCCATCTCTTCTTAATGACAATCACGTAAGAGTTGGACAGTCATCTGCACATTCTTGGCTAAGAATCCCCTCCTCAACATTCACAATTTAGGAACATATGGGCTCCCTTGTCAGCTTACACTCATGCCCATCTGTTCAGATGGCATGGAATCTGCCCACAAGTCAGTCAAATGCTTGCCCTAGGGTACACGTGGCATGCAATAACGGGTTTAGATGAGCAGCCTGCACAATACTGAAAATGTCTTATTCTGCTGCAGAATGCCTCTCATCTGTACCAGCAGTCAATCATTGGCACCACATGCTCCCTTACACTTGATCAAACAGTTTGAATGTATTTGCCAGAAAAGAAGAGGAAGCTACCAGTCGACCACTCTCCCTGATTGTAGGAAACAGGGCTGTCTGAGTAACAGAAACACTAAAAGAAACACTTACTTAAGAAGCGCAATCTTGGATAATTGTGCAAACTTATTGTACAAAGTGGTCCAGAGGAATATACAGAATATACAGAACCACAGCTGAGTAATTCATTGAAGATTAAGGCATAGAGTGTAATACTTAAAAAATACCTAGAAACATCGTTTAACGTTTGCTTTCATCTTTCACTGTTGCTGGGAAAACAGTGTAAATGGCAGCAAAAACAATCACCTACCAGGCACAGTCAACTCCTAGACAAAGGTATGTCAACTTCACAGCACATTAGCACTGAGGATGTAGGAACTTGTATTTCATACAAAAAGTTTGGACTTGGTTTTGTATTTTGCAGTAGTTCTCCCCAGAAATACCCCTCAGGCACATTAGTAATTCACAGTCACACATTGAGTTTGATTCGGGCGGCCCAGGGCATCTAGGAAGAAGAGTCACGTCTTCCAGGATATTGAACACAAAGTTAGTTTTCAACATCTGTGTGGTAGCACCCCATGGAAGAAAAGCCCTGCTCTCTCCAATGAGAAGATTTGGCAAGCAGGTAGGCAAAACAGGTGAAGACACAATCAGTTTCCCTATATGTAGCAATGCGGCACCCCAGAAGTTTGCACCAGAAAGGATTTATAGAACAGACTACCACATACATACATCAGGACCGCACGTCTGGGATAGAAACTGTACATTTGTATCTGAACAGAGATTGGTCCTAGCAGGTCAAACTTTACTACAGCTGTTGCTCTTTCCTTTGGTTCAAAAAGGACAGCTGACCAGGGATACTTTTGTACAAGATAAAAGAATTTCCATGGCTAATATTTTCCACTAGTATTTTCACAAATTAAAAGAGCTTTTTCAGATGGTATTTTTCTGATTCACATTAAAAATTTTCTGTGAATACATACCAATTCGTGACAACTGTTTGTTGATCCCACAGGCTGGCATGTTCTAGCAAGGGTAGGGATGCAGGAGGAAGTCTGAGCTGCAGATGAAAAACTGTTCTCAAATTCTTCCCATTCTGAAGATTGTTTATCCAAACTACTTTAGGGAATGCCTTCTAGTAATTAATATACTCACGAAAAAAAAACATGATGAGTTTGCACACTTCAGTCACCAGAAATGGATTAAACTGGTAGTTAATATTGTTTGAAATGTCTAATCAGAAATCCTCTAAAATGCTGCTTTTCAGTTCTATTTCAGTAGAGATTAAATTAGGAGACAGCTGAACCACTTAATGAAAGTAAATCCACAAATAAGAACAAATCCAAAGAAAATAATTCTTCAGTAAGCAGTGGTGATCTATCCAAGTCTAATACAATTAATACTACTCAAATAATATAAATCATTTCACTCAAATATTTGTTTATAGTCTTTAGGTAATTCACACTACCACCTGTATTTCCTTTATATAAACTCCTGAGTAGCAAAGCTTTATCTACAAGTTTAGTAGAAAGTGAATTGCAAAGTCTGTTCTACAATCATAAATGAAAACCAGTTTTAAAATCTGCTCATAAAGTAGCACAAATAAAGAATATCTTCAAGGAAATTTTTTAAAAATTGCAGAAGAAATAACTGTGCATTATCTTCTCTCTCTCTGTTTTTCTGAGAGAATTTTCCTGTGTGTTCCCTGTTTTTCTTAGCAAATAAGGCAACAAGAGACCGTGCCATAGTACTTGTGATCAGAACTAGGGGTCAACGTGATCTTTTCTCAACAGCAAGCTTGAAATACATTCTACTGATTTATGTTGGTTTTCTTCTCCGGTTTAGAAAGTCATATCAGATTAAAGTGCAAGGAGAATGCTTCAGTGAAAAAGTGTTCATTTTATCTTGCACCTCTTTTCTAGCTCTTCAAGTATTCCTCTTCAAGAGCACAGGAAATTATAGCGCTATAAAATGCATGAAAGACACAGCTCACTAAATTTGGCCTTGGATCTTAGGCATCTGTAGAACAACAGCAAATGAATTTGCTTTCATCATTTATATCCTGGAAAAAGAAGAAGGAAAAAACCCGCAAAAGAAGCCCTTGCTTTTCATGCACAGACCCAACATCAAAGGTAGTGATTCTCAAGCCACTAGGCCTTACCTTCTAGAGCCTCTCATTACCTAGGAGGAGGCATAAAGATACCAAGCCTTAATGGGGTGTCATACAATTGACTAAGATTCAACACATACTCCACAACAAAAGCCATAATTTAAAAGAAGAATACAGGAGCACACATAAGTAAAACTGACCTCAGTAAAGCCAAACTTCTCCAAAGAACAGACAAAATCACAGTGACAGATTGTCTACTGAATGCCCAATATTAATAAATTATTAATGCACTTTTCTGCTTTACTATGTTATGAAAAAAAGACAAAAGAAGGCACTTTCACACAGCAAAGAGATTGCATTAGGTGAATTACTCTTCTGGATGTTCAAGAATGAATGCCACAGGTGTAATAAGGACAGATTCTGAAATACTTTTTTTCCTCCTGATTGCTTACAATAATTACTGTCTGCAAATCTTAGACTTTCCTCTCGCAAACAAGCAAATCCAGTAACAAAGAGGATTACCTAGAGTTTGTCCTACCATTGAAAACTGAGTTTTGGAACAAAATCCTAAAAATTTCTGGATCATTAAGTTTAACCTTCCTTCTCTTGACCCTTGATAGAGTAGAAATAAAAGTGATCCTAATTAAGCATCTATTTATGTGTCAATGTTGCAGTTAGTCTGTAAATTGTGGCAAACACAACATCCTGTTCTATTTAGGTCTTTGTACTGTGCCCTTTGTTGTAATACCTGAGTATGTCTGCCCAGGCATTGACTTTTAGAATAGCTGAAAGTTATACTGAAGAAAACAGCTGAAAAAATGGGAGATGAAGATGGCTGGTTGCAGTATTCCAGTGATAAATTCTACCAGACAAACTAGTTTGGTGTCAATGAAGAAATATCTGTTTACAAGTGATTTTAGTGAAAGTGATTTGAGTTTCAGTTGCTGTTCAAGATGAGAAAAACATCCCAGGTTGTTTGTTCAAAGGGCAGTGTGACAGAAAGTATGAAGACAACAACGAAAAGGAGCTACTCAAAGAAACAATGTGGAAAGGGGGAAAAGTGTTCAGAAAGTTATAGATTTCCAATTTAATTTCTGTAATCAAGGTTTGTCAAATCCAGCCCTAATCTGCAATCCTACCTCAGGATACCTCAAACCATGGGTAGCAGAAGAAAGCACCCTGCATTTTCCAAAAATAACCTCTTTGGTTTGTCTTTTTCTCATGAGCTGAGGTTTCTTTTCCAATGCAAAAGGCCTTCTAAGTAAAGAACTTCACATGAGATGCAAAACAGGAGCAAAGGAAATTTAAATCAAAATGCTCAGAAAATTGTGCTCATTATAACAAGCCGAATTCCCCACTCTGCTGTGTTAGTTTTTCAAACACACACACACACTGAATCACTGGGGCATAATATTAACCTAACAGGTGGGAGAAACAAGTTCTTGGAAACAGTGTGAATACTACTTCTGAATTTCAAGTTTCAGACCATGTTAGGTTATTAGTTTGTTCTGTTTTTTCAGAGAGGACCACCTATAGGTAATCTAAGCATAATACCTATGCTTATTTTATATGTGTGTGTGTGTATAAAAATATATAATATGTGTATTTAAACATATATAATGTATATGTGTAAACATATATACATGTTTATATACACATACATAAAATATTGTGTATCCCATAAGCATTTGGTACACATAGTACAGGAAATCCACACAGGCTTCAAACCACATAAAACAACGAACATCATCAAACTGTGCATTGTGTTCACCATTGATAACTGCTATTTCACAGTTCCAGATAAAGGCTAATGGAGAAAAGTTTATTTCAGCTGAAAAGAAGGATCCCTGTAGTATGCATGGTGGCACCCTGACCATTCAACAGAGCATACTTTCAGCTTCCCAGAGTGCCAGTAGTCCAACAGCTCAGGACACAGAGCCAGCTGGCACAGCACCTGCGAAGCAAGGTGAGCTTAAAGGTCCACATGTATATAAAGAACTGAACACAGAGATGAGGAGCAGAGAATGGGAGATTTGTAGTAAAATTACTCTTAATGCTGGAAACTAATCAAAATATTTTAGCCACTGATCTGGATCCAAAATTCAGAGCATTTAAAGATGCCAGCTCTTCCAGATGCAATCTGTGAGAAAAACAGATGGGCAACCTAGACATAATAGTCTATTTTACTGAAGTCAGATCAGTAGCGCTTACCCAATCTAAAAAGCAGAAAGAGCCTACTCCCTCCCCCATCTCAACAGAGGAAAAGCAATGCATGAAGAAATATTATTTTCAGATAGCACTTGTACTGGGATATATCTAACAGTTCTATCTAAATACATGTTACCCAGGGAGTGCAAAGATGAATTTTGGAATGCAGTACAATGACTGAGAATTTGGGCATGCAGGTGTGCTTCCTGAGCAGAACTCCGAGCAAGCTATGAAGTAGTTTTTGAGAAAGCAATGATGAAAACTTTATTGGTCAAGTCAGCTGGAAGTGGACAGCACAGATGTATAGACATGCACTAAGGATTGGTTCTACAGTCACGTGAACAGAAACTAGAACAACCAACCTTGTGAAACAGCAACGCAGTAAGCTGCCTTCCAATTAGCTTGTATATATTGTTTTATTGTGTGTGTAATTCTATATACCAACAAGTGACGCTTTCACTGTAAGGCCACAGTCCTCCAGGATTCTGTCTTTTCTTTGAAACATGAAGCAAAGGATTCAAAAATTCAAACAATATTACTGACTGCATAATACCAACCTGCAGGAGGATGGTGACTCCTGTGAAGCTCAACATGTCAGAGCATCCCACCAAAAATACAAAAATTGTCCTCCAGTACCGTTTGAATAATGGACTCTGTCCCATCACTGAAAAGGAAAATGAAATGAGGCGAAAGGGCTAGGAATATAAACCCACCCAGAGCCTGCGCAGGAGACACTGAGAAGCTGAAACAGTGTAATGTAGGAGCAGCCTGGGACCGCCACATAATGAGTCCTGACGGTACGAAAGAAATCTTTTGCATTTCCGTACAATTAGGGTTGCTGCAGAGTGGAATTGATTATGCAGACCTGATCAGCAAAGCTATTCAGCCTGGAAACTGCGCAATACACAGAATAACATCTTGTGAATAAGGTCTTGTGTCAAGGCTTGTGATTAGTATTCTGTTAGGGATTGATTTGATTATTCCAGTTATAAGAATTAACTTAAACATGGACTTTGAAAAAATGAAACCATGTGGGAAATCCCTTGCACTGCCACAGTAACACTCATTCTTAACACATTCAATACATGACACTAATTTATTTAAAACTGGATTTTTTTGTCCTCATGTACATAAGTAGAAAAGAAGCATTCTGCAAAAGCAGAGCTGATAGACCAGGGAATGGCTTTGTATCACACTCAAAGTTTAAAAGCATTTGTTCTTGAATGCAACAGGGGATGGTGATGCTCTAAGTTGAATGGAGTTGTGTGCAAATGCCCACATCAATAAAAAAGGTTTGTACACTGTTAAACACAGTCCTTGGAGGTAAGCTAATTAGTAAACTGGAGAGTTTTAAAACTCTCAAGTGCAATCTTTGAACTGAAAAAAAGATATCTACTAATGAAGTCCCCGGTGACTTAACAGTCTAGATTTGGCAGCACACATAGTGCTATAGCTGAATTTCAACTAGGTTGGTACACAGACAGCAATAAGAAAAGTTGTATCTATGGACAGAAAAAAGGATGGATATGTACATAATATGCCCAGTGACCAATATCTCTCTTCACAATTATTAGTGTTTAAGCTGCTACGTGAAGAAGAGCAATCTAAACATCCTATTGCTGAAAGGGAAGTGGCAAGTGAGATAAACATTTATGGACGATTGGTTTCAAGCAATAGCTGACAAGTCCCTCACCCGTACAAAATGTAACAGAATTTATTGCTATGAAAGTGGTATAAGTATATATTTTCAGTGTATTGCACAGAAAGATATATGATCTCTCCTTCTGGGGATTAATGATTTCTGTAAAAAGGCTTATTTTGCTGTGCTGTTTAGCATAAAGTATTCAGGTTTGGAACTAAACTTGGATCAAAATTTTGAATGTAATAAAAAATTGTAAGCAGACTAAATATTCAATTTGGAGCTCGGTACAGATTTTATAATTGTCCTAATCTTGAGAATAAGAGAAGGATTGTATCTGAAACAGTGTTACTTATGCGTTATTAGGAGAACATGATTTATCCCACCACAACCAAGAAGCTGGCTGTATAAGCCCTATTATTTAATAAACATGATGCTTTCATATGGTGTTATGATTTCTTCTCTCTCTGACTAAAATGCCTGGAAATTACACGAAAGTGGCCTTGGGGAACAATCGAAACAAATCAAGCTCTGAAGTTATCAGCTTCCTAGAACTTGCCACAACTCAGAAACACAGGGACACAGGAAACAGAGATCTGTTGAAAGCAGCAGAAGTTGTTTCTTACTCTCCCAGAATAACATCAGGTCAGGACTCTTGACATCAAAGTGGCCAAGGCAGTCAGAAGAAAGGGAAAACATACGCAGAACGCAGCCCCCAGAAGAGTGGCTCTGATAAACAGCAGGTTTAGTATGGCCAGGCATATGTATGAGGAGAAAATTGCATTCCTCCTCTCTTACCTGCAAAGAGCTTTCCAAGCACACATACTTCACACTGCCTTTGTCTGCTAGGTTGAAGGCTGACACCTCTCTGACCTGTGGCTTTGTAGTAGAGAAGGGAAGAAAGCACTCCCAGGCTATGTTAGAGAGCACCGCAGAGCTGTAACAGAAAAATTAACGGAGCAAGGAAAACCTGGCGTCCACATTCTGCCAGCAATTTTATTCCTCATTTCATTACTCCTCATTTAAATCAAGCTTGAAGTTTCTGGTTTTGTTTGGTTTTGGTAGGAACACACTTTTTTCTTTTTGAACTAAGTTAAACTTGCCTTGCTGACATGTCTGTTCTTTTATTTGCCAGATGGGACTAGCTTCAAAGGAGCATTTATGTTTATTCAATCCCCATCTTTTGGCAGTTTTACTAGTATTTAGTGAATACTTTAAGGGAGGCAGAAAGCACATTTTGAGATGTGATAAAGTCATCTGGGAAGAGAAGAAATTGGCTGACATATAGTTTCCCTCAAAACAAAGGGTTTCATAGCAAGCTATTCAAAAATGTATATTGCCAATATAAACAAAAAGCAAAGATGCCACAGGGTCACTATAAATGTCCTCATCCATAGAGAAAAGACCAGGTTAAAGATGCACAGTTTGGACCTCACGTTGCTTGGTTAATTTTTCTTGTGATGCCTTTGGAGGGCATAAGGTTTGGCCTTGTCCATCTTTTCTGTGAGTCAATCATGCTTAGACTTCTCAGAGAGCTCCAAATTATTTATTAGTTGTTTACTAGACACTGGCTCAGAACAGATGCTTTTTGTAGGTGGCTTCTACATTATTTGCTGCCTATAGTGGTTGTAACTAATCCCATTATTTTCCTTCCAGGACATTGGAAAAAAAACACTGTTTTGTAGCTGCAAGAGTGTTAACCTGTATTCAGCAAATGCAAAGTTGCATTGGAGAGCAACCTAGGGATCACTTGCTTGTATTAATGCAATCAAGAAAAAGAAGGGGAAAACCAAGATTTGCATATGCAAAAAGAAGCAACAGAACTTATCTGCTGTGCTAAAGAGAAAAACTTAGCCCCAAAGTAGATAAGTTGAAAGGATCTCTTCATTCATACTGCCTTCCCATAGACTTGTTTTAAATTATTTCAGCATTGTTATTTCCAATATAGAGCAGTGTAAAGAATCACAGGATCACAGAATGGCCAGGGTTGGAAGGGACTTCTGGAGATCATCTAGTCCCACCCCCCTGCCAGAGCAGGGTCACCTACAGCAGGTTGCACAGGACGGCGTCCAGGCGGGTTTTGAATGTCTCCAAAGTGGGAGATTCCACAACCTCTCTGGGCAGCCTGTTCCAGTGCTCCGCCACCCTCAAAGTAAAGAAGTTCCTCCTCATGTTAAGATGGAACTTCCTATGTTCAAGTTTGTGCCCGTTACCTCTTGTTTTATCATTGGGCACCACTGAAAAAAAGACTGTTCCCATCTACCTGGTACTCTCCCTTTAAGTATTTATAAGTGTTGATAAGGTCCCCCCTCAGTCTTCTTTTCTCTAGACTAAAAAGACCAAAGTGCCTCAGCCTTTCCTCATAAGGAAGACACTCTACAGACAAATACCAGGTTACAAATGCCTGGAGGCAGGGAAAGGAGAGGACAGGCAGGCAGACTTTTTTTGTATTCCTCTTCTACATAAAAAAAATATAAGAATGACTGTACTGCTCAGAACAAAGTCAACTTTATCCAGCATCCTGTCTGACCGTGGACAGTAACAGATGTGTCAGAAACAAGAGGGCAATAAACATTAATACTCTCAGCTTCAAGAAATCTATGGCTTAAGGTCTTAGTAAGCCACTGTTTACATTTTTGAGTTTAATAACTTGTGATGGATCTTTTGTTATTATTCCATGAATTTATTCAGTGATTCTTAACCTGTTTCAGCAAGGATTTTCTTTGTTTGCTGCAAACTAGCTGCTGTTTGGTTCCCCCTGATCCTTTCACAGTGAAAAAGAAGAGCAAACACCAATTCTCAACAACCATAGGTGCATCCTGGACCTATTCAGCTCTATATTGATGACTTTTATGTGATCTCCATTCCTTTCCCATATATTCCCTACCATTCCACAGCTGAGCACCAAGCTGACAGTCAATGAACCTACCCATGGTGATGCCAAGATCTATTTTCTGAGGAGCAATAGATAATTTTGAAACAACAGTAATTTTTCTAAGATTGTTTCTCTCTCAAGCTAGTGATATGTCTATGACTAGTAATAGTGATACGTCATTGCCTATTAACAGTATCCAAAGCAGGAAAAATTACAAAGCCAACTCTCATTGTAAGTCTGATATTTCTTAGGAAAGGCCATAAAAGTTGTTGCTGACTGGCTGCAAATATGCATCTACTGTATTTTCACACATGTAAACTGTATTTCAGATAGCTCACATCCACACAGAAAACCAGGCGTTTGAAAAAAAAACATGAGCTAATGCAGATCTTTGTATAGCCTGCAGGAAACCGGAGGTGCAGGGTGAGGGAATCCGAGTTGCAAACATTCCTGAACTAGGAAGGGAGGGACAGGGACTGACTCGAACCATCTGGGGAGGAGGAAAAGGAGGAAGGCTGCAAATGTGCAGGGAAGCTGCCACAGGACACAGGTCTTCCTCTTAGATTATTTGCTCTTACCTATTACTCTCATTGCCACTCAACACAAGATCTGGGGGATTCTAATAATTCATTTTGTCATGTAGGATATTTTAGAGGGAGAAGGGGTTGTCCTGGTAATTTAAATACTTCATAGGCATTTATCCCTCTTTAGGTACAGTTATTTCTTTGTAGACACTCCAGAGGTATAAACTTAGCATCATATTAGAGAGAAGGAAACACACGGCAATAAAAGAGAGAGAGACATGTAGCAGTAGTGAGACAGGAAAAGGGACATAAAAGCCTTTCTAGATCACTTATGCATTCAAGATTTAGGGGCAAATAAACTAATGAAATAATGTAGGCACAACGCAGGCACAATGCCTCCACAACGATTATCAAATAAGCAGTATATTTGTTCCTTTCTGCTTTCTAGCCCCTTTCATACCTCCCCAACTGGATGTTTTTACTCAGTTCAACGTCTGTTTTAAAAAACACAAGTGCTTATTTTCTTAAGACCTTCCCAGAACAGAAATGTCAAATGTAAACATCTACAGAATCTCCAGCCCTTCTTTTATTTTGAACTTTTACATAGCACTCATGAGATTACATCCAGACTAAAAGGAATTAAGAACTGTGCGATTGTGTTTTTCAGCTCCTGCCAAAGACTTCTTCGAAATTCACAGCTCATTAGAACTTTCTGACTACTTAATAAACAAAGCTTTGTATTATCACTATCACCTAATTAAAATATATCTCATTTCAGAGCTTTATTGCATAACATAAAGCTTCTGCTACAAGTTTGTACAATTACTATGCAGACTTCAGCTGATTGCACCTCTCAAACCATAGTTCTGCTATAAACTGGCACAAGCCAAACTGCATATAAGTAATATCAATTACTCCCCTGTAAAAAAAATTCTAGAGAAAGATCTTATAAGTTTTAAGTTCAGCTTTACAGAAAACACAGTTCAGCCTATACCTTTACACCTATAACAAAGTGATAATTCTGCTTTTAACACCTCGTGATACCTGAAAGTGTTTCTTGTGCAACTGGGGGGGGTCACTTTTGTAATTTGAGGCTGTGTTACTATTGTTTGTTTCAGGAAGAACAGGACGTGTCAAAATTTAAAACCAACCCCAGTGAAAACTTTTCTAAATCACATCACCGCAAAATCCACTGGCACAATGCAAGCCTTGTACTCTGCAGGCATATCTACCGGCAATCTGCCTGCACCGTGAGGGCAGAAGAATATTTTTTGTGGTATGTTGAACAAGCTTATAAATTGCAGTGGGTGTGTCAAGAAAGACAACATAACTAAGACAAATGATACCCAGCAGTACTTCTCACACACAATATATATGTCTGCTTTTCTGTCAGAGTCTCTGGGAGGAGAAAGAGGGAAGGGAGCCAGCAGGTCACCAACTAAAGAGTGAGGTGGGAGGTAGGTACCTGGCAATTGCATGGGAAGACACAAAAAGAGTGATAGAAGTAGCCTCTTTTTCAGAGGCAAACCCCAAACCAGCTTGGGAGGAGGGGACAGGAGAAAGACAGGTCACATTTATGCTTGCAGTGTGTTCATCTGAACATTGATTTTCACTTTTGTGTTGCCCACTAAGGCTTGAACTGCTTCCATCAGTGTCACAGATATAAGTTCACAGCTATGAGATATTACAGCAAAACTGTCTCTTTTAATGCAGGGGAGCTCGGTGGCGCAGCACAATGTCAATGCAGTGCTTGTAGTCACACATTGCAATGACAAGACAGTCCTGTGCCAGACCGAAATCTCTGTGATTGAAATGGCTTTTCACTGTAAAGGACACAGGTCACGACAGTTACACGACAGAGAAGACAGGGGGCCAGATGTACAAACAGACATAGTGACAACAATTCTCAACAGTAAACATTCACAACTCCAGGTAGCCCTGCTGCAAGTGGAGACTCATCACTCATCACATCACAACTGGGGTGTCCAGGTGGGAGCTAGGCTTTTGAAAATGGGACAGGATCCTTTAGTTTTGAAAAGGATGACAGGATCCCAATACAGTCACAGCTCAGAGAGAGACACCTTCCTCTATAGTGAGTTCAACAAAGATGACAAAAATGGTATACTTAATTTGAATGCAAATTAGCATAATTAGCTTTTTTTAAAAAACGGGAAAAATCAAAAAGCAGCAACGGGAGGCAGAACAGAAATAAGAGCAGTTTATATGCAATGGTCTCCCTGCCCACCATTCCCCTGCAGGTAAGTCCTTGCTTTCATATAAGTTTAGGATTGTCTGAGTTGCAGGCAGCTCTGCCCACTCCGCCTAATCCCCAGCAAATCCTTTTTTCCCTCTCCAGAAGGTCTATGTGTGCCTTCGGGCCCTCACCCTTATGAGAGTAGACCCCAGTCCCAGCTATGGCTGCTGCCAAAGTCAAGTTCCTCCTGTCCTTACCAGAGCAAGGTGCCCAGACAGGGGCAACCACCCTCCCACTCCAAACGCTCCTTCTACCGTGCTCTCTTCGAAGGGACAGCTGAGCACAGCAGCAAAACCCAAATGCTGCCCATCACAAAAAGTGAGAGAAGAATTGAACAGAACAAGGAAACAACTAGAGAAGGGAAACCAGGGTCATCCAAAAGGTGCCATGAATCAGGAGAAATATGATGGATGTGTATAAACAATGAGTGCAATGGAGAAAGGTTCGGTCTTTCATCTTCTTTCCTAATGTGAGAATTAAAGGGCAATGAATGGCATTAGTAAATGATGGATTCAAAACAGGTAGAGATGGCTCCTCACATGTGTAGTTCAGCTGTGTTGTGGATACAATAAAGATTGCCTGGATTTGAAAGGGGACAGAAAAAAAAATTCTTGGATGAAAAAAAATCTATTTAGCAGCACTGAATATAAGGCAGCCTTTCTGACTTGGAAGCTACAAAAATCACAGATCAGTGGTTGCTTGGAGAATATTTGGATAAAATATCACCATATGCTTGTGTGTCTCTTGTACTTTTCTCTACATTTCAGTGACAGGATCATTGGTGACCATCAGAGACAGGAAACTAAGGTAGACTCAGTAAAGCTAGGCTCATGGTCTCATGAAAAAGGAACTTCTCTTTATCAAACAGAAATTGGTTTTAGAAATGTTATATATGAAGCCCCAGACACACTCGATATGTTAGCCTAACTGCAAATAGGAGGGTGTCATGTGTTCCTGCTCAGAGAACAGCAGCGTGGCTCTCTCTTGAAGGTAAGCATTGATACCAGTAAGCTTTTTCTTATAAAAAAAGTAGAGATCTATTCTTTTCCATTACAGGCAATCACTGTGCTTAGGAATGAGCCTGAATCCTTCTTGGATTTTTATTAAATAACCATGGTGGGATGTGGAAGAAATAAAAATCTTGACTCTAAGGTCACTGTCAGAGTGGGACAAGAGGGAAGTATTAAATGAATATTTAATTAATAATACAAAAGTGGAAAGAAGGAAGCCAAATAAGCAGGACAATATGACACTTTTATAGTATTTGGGAAACTTAAACTCAAGACCTGGTACCATGACAATCAGCAAAAAAGGCAACATGAGGGATCAAGAAGAGAAAAGGAGAGGAAACAAATAAACATTAGTCTTGGGAGAGTCTTTGTCTCTCTGTTAGGAGATTAGAACTGACTGCATTATGAACCTTTAGGTATTTATGAGTTTAATTTTCTTTGTAACAGAATGTACAAAGATGCAGAAATCTTTACATCAGAGAAGCAAAGACAACAATACCTGCACAAAACAGCATCAACCATGCCAGCATAACAACTCCTCTCTTCACACAGGCTGGGACTTTTGATCTCAAAAGTAATTTTAATTTTTACAAAGTCTAAGAGTTTTTTCTGCTGTATTTACATCCATCTTTAGAAAAATAAGGTCCTTATTGTGCTTAAACTATTCCTTTCCTCTTTTTCCCTTGGGCTTCTATATTACTGATGATGATTTCTTTTGTACATCCACCTCTCTGATTATACCTTAATCAGTAAGGAAGGACTTGCCAAATAGGTTCAGGTTGTTACGTTTCTATATTCTTCCAATCCCTTCAGGAAAGTCATTCACATATTGTAGCTTGGTCAGTATGGAAGCCCTTTACAGACCAAAAAGGCCATAATGATTTCCCAGAGGAAAATATATAACAGCTAGCACCACTGGTTTCTGACTAAGGAATTGAAGACTTAGCTCCTGAAATACTGAAATACTTTAATAAATTCTTCCGGAAGTTCACAAGCAAGATTCATTTTATTCCAAGATCATGTATGCCAATACTCAAGAGGGAGTTAATTTTTGTTTTTTTAATGCCGTTTAGCATTAGATCAGTTCCAAATTCTTGGCATTTAACTTGGAAATGTCTTCTTACAGGATTGCTAAGGAAGCCACCTATTGGTTTTGCCCTGGGGAAGTCTTTCCCTCCCCCCGCCCATGTGTACACTTTGACTTTATGATGTCAGATATTAGACTGCTTTTGAATGTTTTGTTCTTTAAACATTTTCCTGCCCATCATTTTTATAACTTTCCTGTTTATTCTATTTAATCATTTTCTTCACTTTGGTTTCATTTCCGGAGCTTTCTGCATTTTATTATTAGTATTTACAAAGGCTTAATGCTGGAAAATATGCATGATTACTGAATTACACAAACAGAAAACCAAGCAGTGTACACAATTAAAATCCTCATCTCACTGTTATTATGAAGCAACCAGATGAAGTTTTCAAGTGCTGCTCACCACTTCATCACCTTGACGGTTGCTGTGCTAGCCTAATTAAAAGAGGGACAAATCAAAAATACTAGAAGTAATGACAGCACTTTGACAAAAGAGGCAAGTTTAGCTGCCATCGCATTTCCCAAGGACGGCAGTGGTGCAATACTACAGCATCCTAGCACACCAGCGCTATCTCAGAAAGAACAGCCTGTAGTACCTTCCCTCAGCCTGTGTAAAATTGCAGACTAAAGGTCCTTTGGATGTTTCATTACAGGGAAGAGTAAATAAAGCTAATTAAAGGAAATCTCTTGTTGATGTTACCCAGCCTTTTAGGAACAACAAGGCCTAAAACTGTCATACTATATGTCATGAGTTCTGCAACTCTTAATTTTAAAATTATGTATAATGTCCCTGTCAAAACATGTCCCTCTACAACCTGAATTATTATTATGAGTGGCAAAAACATGATGTTTAACTCATAGAAAGAAACCAAATGGAAAATTTAGACTTCCTTTTTAGCGGTAAATAACATTAAAAGAAGTGGCATAGAGCGCATTTCAACAATTGGCCATGGGCTAAATAAGCGGGAAACAGAGCTCAATGAAGCAACACAGCGGACTGATTCATTAGGTTTGCATACCAGCAGAGCTTGGTTCGCACCCTGTCTTAAGTTAGAAGTAAAAATAAAAGCAGCCACCTCAACTTTAGCCTCCCTATAATACCAGAAAACATCATTTGTGTTCTCATACGGATAAAGCCACAAAGATCATAGGCAGCTGTATTAAGATGTCAACAGGAAACCGAGGTAGCAAGGTTTTTCTGTGCAAGGGTAACAATGGGAGGCTAAAGCAGCAATTTTAATGGAAACAGAGATACACATAATTGGAAACAACTGGAAAAGGTAATCCCTGCCCCTGTGGAACTGAGACAACACTTCCTACATTTTGTAATACCTCCAGAACAAGAGGTACTTTCCAGTGACCACTTCTCAACACAGTAGATCCAAACTGGGAAGATTCATATATTTTTTTCTCACCATCTGCCTGGCTTCAGCTGTGCATTTTATCAAACATACACTTTAACAAATATAGCATTTCGAATAAAAATATTTTTAAAATCTAGGAATCTGCCGAGACACAATATTGCTAAGTCTGACTGGAGATGTGACTCCATCTCATACACAAAAACAGAGCCTCTAGTCATGTAGAACAGGAGATGCAAATACTTTTTCTCAGACTTTGCTTGAGAAGTGTTTTCTAGATTCTACCTCTCCTTTTCCTAATGTAGCATCAAAGGATAGCAAATACAACATAGCTATGTTTTTATGATATGATTGTGTTAGTATCTTACTCTGCATTACTTCTCTGCTTCACTCCAGTATTTCTATTCTGCATGGCACCCAGAGAAATCTCTGTTAAAAGCAGTATGCATTATGATTATTATGTCAGCTTTTTTTCAGTCTTGTGACTACGTCACAAGTTCTGTTGACAATCTGTTGATAATTTGATAGCCATTGATAAACATTTTCTGAAATGATAAACAAACACCATTCATATGCTCATAGCTATAGCTTCTGTTCAGAACCTGCTGTTCAGCAGTTTCCCGATGTTTCCAAAGTTTTCTCACAGTAGTTTCATAAGAAGTTTCAACTGACACAAATTAGCTCTGTGCAAAAAAAGGGGCAGCCTTGTCCTCCCCCATGCAACCAGGTTCTTGTTTCTCTCCTTCTCCCCAACTTGTACATCAACTCCATCACTCAAGTTGTCAAATCCATCCTGACTGTTGAGGTAAGCTAAACATAGTCTCTAGGGTGGTATTTTTGCCAGGTTCGGTCTAGTCCATACGAGGTCACTGGTGCGGCTCCCTGCATGGTTGTACAAAGACTTGTACCCACTACCCAGATAGAACAGAGGAGGAGGAAAGCGTTGGACTAGCAGTAGACAACTAGAAATAACACGATGCATGAAAAGGAGGTGTTGTTTGTTTTGATGAGAAAACCATAATATTCTGGCTTAAATTGCTTGTGAAGCAATGGTGTAATGCATGTAAGGCACGAAAGAAAGTGCTACTCCTCATGCTTCCAGTGAAAAGCAAGAACTCAAAAACCTTGGGAGAAGCAAAGAGATATTTGAGGAAAAGATCTAGGAAAGTGGCCAGTGACAGTCACTTCTGAGGGCACTGATCATTTACAGATCCCACTGTGGCTGGACAAGTTGCGTTTATTAATTTGATCAAGCCCTAGAAATACTGAAACACAGGACCGCCCTGCACAAAAGCCTGTACATACTGGGCCTGGTTTTCAAAATCAGTTTGTCCGATTGCCAAAATTTCTCATGCAAATCAGTTACCTCCAGAAAGTGATGCTTGCCTGCACAATTGCCTGAAAATTACCCAATCTGAATATATTAATGAGCACAATTCCTGATCCAGTAGAGTGCACATTCACTTCCAGCAATCAGCTTTGCTGCATCAGTAACCGACTTCCTCCTCCCCAAGGATTTCCACTGCATTTACTGCTTTATTTTTTATGGATCTAACAGCAGAAATGCCTTTTTCTTTGCTTTACCTCTCTAATTTTGGTTCTTATGTGTAACAAATGAGCCACAAAATATATGAGAGAAGCAGTAATACGGGAGACGATTAAACTTATAAAACAATGGAAAACTTTTCCAAAAGTTTGACTCTGTGGTTCTACTTAACTGGCAAAATAGCTATGATGATCCAATCACATACCATCAGGGGTTGCCAACTTGTGTTCACATGAATCTTTTTTTACCAGGAATCTTTTTTTGCTTTAATTAGGGCAGCAATGAAGGCCTCTTTCTATTACTAATGTTAAACATTTTCACCTCAAGACCAATAAAAAGAGGAGATGCATTTGAGAACTTTAGTTTTCATGGAGCAGCACAAATCACAGCCCTTTCAGCTACTGGGCTTGAATGGTGAGCACTTATCACCTGATAGAAACTGAAAACATGCAGAAAACAAGCAATCTATTTGTTTGGACAGCAAGTGTTAAAAAATAAATCCCTTTCCCAAAGAGATGGGAGAGCTTCCCTCACTTTGGGAAGAAAATGTTTGAGGGAGACCAAGCTGGAAACGGAAACAAGCACCTTATTTTAAAAGGCTTGCAACACTGGAAAAGAACACCAGAGCCAAATCCCTGCTGCCCGGAGCAAGAATCAAGTGAAAAGCCTGCTTGTTCCTGCCAATTAAAATTTGTGGTTTTCTTTTGTAATCCTAACAAAGTCGCTTCCATGGATGCTATATAGTGTTTTGCTGCCTCTGGGTCCCTAAGGAAAAGGAAGTTAAACACCTCACCTTCACTGGGTACAACATTTATCACAACTATTTCACATCTTTAAAATGTGCCTAGGTCCCTTAAGAGTGCTTTAAAAAGGGAGAGAAAAAATGATAAGACTGGACAAAATCCCAGGACAACAATTTAAAAGGTGTATTAAATGCACTTGAAACAATATCTCAGATGCATTGCCTAAGAAGGATACATTAACTCCTGAGTGTTCCCCCAGGAGGTTCCCAAGCCCTTGTATGAAAAGGAACATATGCTCCTTTGGTTTCTATTTAATGCAATTTCAGTAATATTACATGCCCATCAGTATCCTAGTGTTTTGTTACTCCTAGGGGAATGAGAATACCAGGAATCCTCCTCCTTTTGTTTCTGGTATTCCTTTGCTATTGTGTTTGTATGACCACTCTTCCCATCTAAAACCAAAAAGAAAGCAGAAAAAGAGTACAACCTCACAAAAAAAAAAAAAAAAAAAAAAAAAAAAAAAAAAAACAACTTATAAGACATATACCTCTGTAGTAGTTTTTAAATGTTTTAAGGCATCTTGAAAATATTTAACTCAAGAAAAAATCAGTTAGAAGAAATAACATTTAGATAAAACAGCTAGCCAAGAATACCCAGTTGAACCACAAGGTCATGATATTTTCTGTAAAGTGAATCAGGGAACAGCAATGTGGTTTTTTTATATCTGTTGGTAATATATTCAATATTTCTGGTTAGAGCTGTAAAAAACACTTACTAGTACCAGCCTTATATGTATTAGGAAAAAGAATATTCAGAACAGAACATCACCTCCGTTCAGCTCTAAATGACTAACAGCAGGACCCTGGGATATGCACAAGAATCAATGTATTACTGAAATTATTACTTTTTTTCTAGAAAGGTTTTGAAAGTATGTCTAACTACATCACAAGCATAAATTTCAGTTTTATTACATCTCTCTTAAAATGTGCCAAGACACTTGTTGTAGGCATATTAACAATGTACATTCCCAGACAAACAACATTTATTCAATCATAGCAGAAATTACAATCTGTCCAGGTCTCTTTCCCCTTTCTTCCATGTTGGCTGAGATCTGTACATAATCTTGCAGTATGGTAAAGAAACATATTCAATTTTTGACTTACTAAAAGTTGCTTAATGCATAAAACAAAGTATAACAATCAAAGGAAACATCTAGGAAATCCAACATTTTAATTGAGACTAAACACAATTCACAAGTTTTGCCACCCACACAACACCTGAAAAAGACTCTTGTCTCCTTGAGATCAGTGCCCTCTGGGTTTGTGCTGGCATGCAATCAAAATTCTCATTTACTTCTAGCACTTAATTTAAAAATAAAGGCATGAATTCTAGCATTTAATAATTTTCTTCTTCTGATTACTCATAAATCTTTATATTATTCATTGCTAATCAGCTTCAGAAGTTAGAACACTTTATGCACAATTGTCTCTCTTCCTTCAATAAAAAAAGAATCAATATGCCTCTCCATTCTCTTTCTCCTATTTGCTGCTGCAGTTAGTCTGCCCCCCTCATCTGTTTTTATTAAGCTTTGCTTTATTTCTGAGATTGAATTCACGAGCTTAGCAAATGATGAGGCTGTCTCTTATTTCACTTTCTTAATTTCCCTCCTAAATTAGCTGACAGCCTGCTGGGGTGCTGGGGTGGACCACTGTGTCTTTTTCCTGCTGTTGATAGGTTGCTCATTCTTCCATTTCTTTGAATTAAACAGTAAAAGTTTGCTCACTAATCATGTTGTTTTCCTAATTACGTTGTTGTCTCAGCTTTTCTCTGATGACTACCACCTTTAAATAAAAAGTAGGGGCTGATTTTTAAGGCTTATACACAGGTCGGACACTTATATGCCTTTGGGCCTTGAAGATTTGCTGGATATATTCAACTCTGTATCAAGTCACACTAGCCTGGGCTGCCTGTAGAAAGGAATACGATTCTTCCTCCACATGATCCCTGTTTACATCACAGTGACTGAAGGTCACATTTTTTGCGACATGCACCCAGGTTACCCCAAAGATATATTTGAATTCCGACATCTGAGACAGACTTTGTTCAAATCCCACTGTGCAATTACTATGCTACTGTGTAGTGTAATAACACAACTGCACGGTCTCATGGCTTGGAGAACGTGTAGGAAACATCACACGTTCAAACACAAAGCTCAGTCATGGATCTCCTATACTGTCCCTCAGACACCAGCAGGGAATCATTTCCACAGCAGCTGGAGTGCTTGAGTGCTCCCATTCTACTGCCAAAGAGGTTCTCACTTCTGCTGATGTCTAAGCGGTATTTGTCCTCCTCGTGGGGAGGAAGGTAGAAGACCACCATAAGCATTACCTGCAGGCTCATTCATTCACCAAGCAGGAAAGTCTGCCTGAAAGGCTGAATTTGCAGCCATCTGTCCCTATCATCTGCTCCAGTTGCAAACACATTGGAGGATAAATCCTTAGAATTTCCAAAAAATGAACATGCAGACTAGATGGCAGTGTAAAGAGAGAACAACAAGATCCACAAGTTTTCTTAGTTAAGCTCTTTAACAAGAGAGAAAGAGGAGAAAGTCACCAGCTCTTACCTTCCAAAGTCACAGAAACACTCACCAGATTTATTTTTCTGTTATCACAGTGGTTGCTTGCCATTGTTTTCCCTTACTATCCACTTCAGAGCTAAAAAGTTACTGGGCCAAATTGCTTTAGTCAGAAATGGTTTGCAGTGGCTTTATCTATCTGCCATTCCTTTCCTTCATACTTCTGTTTATTGGTTCAACTTTTCTCCCCCAAAGCAAGTCAGGAAATCTTGTCTCATACCCAATCTTTTGTACAGTTGCAATCACTTCTTTTAAAGGTGCTTCCTGATCTTTGTCCATTTTGCGTGTAGAGGGATTTTCCTGATCCATGCTCATTTTGCATGTAGAGAGTTTGCAAGATGTGACTGCAGAAAAAGAAAGTGACTTGGAACAGTGTTTCAGAAGCAGCTGAATGGCTGCTGGGCCTGGATTCCCCAGCCTACAGGGTAATGAGTCCATTCAAAATGTTTTGAGTTTGTTTTTTTTTCTAGAGTAGTGCAGGAAAATATAGCTAACTTACCTATTTCTTTAAAAAAAAGTCACTCTAAAAGAAAGACATGAAGAGGAGAGGTGTTTCCCAAGACTGTAATTCAGACATGCTCTAGCCTACAGAAGAGGCAGACAGACCTGTGTCTCTGAATACTAACAGGGCCTCCCCGTGTGTGGTTCACTACAGCACTGACAGATATAACCTATAATGAAAATAAAACATTTGTAACACATTTTCCATTTAAACTTGTTTTTTTTCACTTGCTCAAACTTCAAATTGGGTTGTAGTTTATATCCTGCTTTTGAAGCAGTACAAACAAGTTTATTGGGTGCCATGATTCTGCCTTGCCCACAGTGGGGTACCTGGTGTTCTGACACAAGCCATGCTGAATCCTTCCATCTTCTGAGCATGGAGGCTTCTCATCATGCTATGCTCAGATTCTTGTCTGCCTCTTCAAATGCTCAGACAATTGCAACATCAGAGAAGACAAATTAAATTTCTGACTAATGGGTACTGTGACAGCGTAATTATCTCATGGCAGGAAATGTTATGTACTTATTATCCAAAGAAGTCTAAAGTTATAGAAAAGCAAAACCCCACTAAGGGGAAAACCTGAGATTCTGTCTTCTGCAAAGAAGGTTTGGAGGGCAGGAGAAGGATCATCCCTCCAGAGTTATTTAGCCTCAGCCATTTCAAGAGGCTGGGAGAATATTCTTGGTCTTTGATCACAGACCTATTTAGCCATCCAGGAGAAATTTCTGATCTTCATTAAATTGCCTGTGCCCCTCAAGTCAGTCCAGATAATCTACTCTCTTGTACATCCCACCTTGGGGAGCCTCCCTGGCTTTTATATTAGGTCCTAAAGATGTTTAGGTCCTAAGGTCCTTGTATTAGCTAAAGGTAGACCCCAACCTATGATCACAATAGAAAGTGTATTTTGAGCACCCCTGAGACACGCTGCTTGGAGTTCATTCAGAGCTACTGTCAAAAGAAGAGCAGGGTTTTGTTATCTGTCATGTGGTAGCCTAATGGTCAAAACACCTATCAAACAAATGGGAGATCTAATCTCACAGCAGCACTTCCCACATGAGAAGGATACTGAAGAAGGAGGCTTTAAAACAGTTGTTGAGTGGCCAGGAATATAAGACTCACAGGACCAGGTAATGAACAAATAAAATGGCATATAAATCTGCCCCAGGATTTATGAGTTGAAGAGGACAGAAGAGGTCTCCTGACTCTCTTCCAGAATATGTCTTGATTTTATCCAGTGCATACGTAATCTAAAATGCATAAACTTTCCTAAGAAAACAGATGAAAAGATGCTAAGCATAGAATTACTATCATAACTTCTACAGCATTAGATAATGAAGGAAGTAGTAAAAGTAACAGTTCCAAATGTGCAACCGTTGTGAATTCAGAAGGCTTTCTCCTTCTAGGAAGGAATACACAACAGGCAGTGCATTTATTCTGCTGAGAAAGATTCCTTATTAAAGAAAAACTAGTGCAGAAGACAGAAGGTGGATATTATTTTTTTTAGCATTATTTTTCAGAAACTTTCTGTAACTAAAGTGAACAAAAATCTTTAAAAAATGACACTAAGAAAAATTTGAAAACTAATAATTTTTGAGAAATTCTTAGGCATGCTGTAAAGCTACTACAAATCCTCACTAGAATACATAATTTTGTAATATTTCAAGTTGAAAGCTGAGGAATAAAAGAATGCAAATATCTTCCAAATTCTCTGATTTTATTCCTGTATCTTCAACTTGATAAATAAATTAATAACCATTTGATGCATAAGTTATTCTTTATTGGGCAAAAAAGAAAACGTAACTGTCGGCAAAGAGCAATGCACACTATTAGTACAGCAATGACAGAAGGCATTGTATTAAAGGGGTGCAATGTGACTAACTTGAAACAGCCCTCTGGGGAACAAAACAGGCTACTCCGCATTCATAGATGAAAAATTAGGAAAACATCTGAGACTGTCTGACACGAGCTTTCAGCAGCAAAGCCGTGTCCCTCCAAGGTATACTGGAGCTCCCCATTACGCCATATGTTCTTTCCTGTGAGCCGAAATTCAATTCACATCACTGAAGTTTCTCACAAATAAAACTGAAACAAATACATGTGGCCCACAGAACTCTGTGGAGTTTTGCTCCACACTTGGAAAAAACAAAAAAATTATATACATACTACATACAAGATAGAAAGGTTCTTTGTTATTTCTGCCTGTTGAATTCTAAATGCATGTTTTGAATTGCTAAGGAATATGCATGTTTTGAATTGCTGAGGAACATATTTTCAGACACTAACGATAGCAAGCTGCTAGCTAGAGACCAGGATAATTAGTTTAGAGGCCTAGAAGTATATTGCTAACAAAGCAAACAACAGGTCACAAGACCTGTAACAAAAATACATACTAAATTTTCAAATCTAAGAAGTGTGCTAGAAAGGCACGCACGTCTCATATTTCATAATATCCAGGTTATATTGAAGATAAATAATGAAATCTAAACCAGGACATTTTTGAAATAATTTACATAGTACTCCCACGATAAGTGGAGATCAAGTAGAATAATTAATCGTCCTTTCTGAGCCAAAAGAGATAGGACCAGCCACAAAGACACGCGGGAATAATAAAGAACTAAGTCTAGCTGGTTTTATCAGGAAATTCAGTCTACTTAGAGAAAATGTTGCTTTTAGTCAGAGAAATGCATGAATAATAATGAGAACTAAAACACTCTCATTGGCATAAAGGAAGACCCAGTTATTACTAAATGTTATAGGGAGATTTACTTAGTATAGGCTGTTTAGACAGTCTCACCTCCTCATTGAGGTAGTTGATATGGCCCAGGAACCCTAGAATGACAGTGTCTAAGGGAGATTGTCGAGGAACACAGCTCATTACCCCTGGACCTGTTCTTATGCAGCTCCTCATCTCATATCAAATATGTGCAAGGTCTTCAAGGGACTGGCAAGGAAAATTGTCTGTGTTTTCTTAAACTGAACACCTGAGAGTATTTTGGAGGACCTGAGGATAGCTAGAAGTCACAAGCTTAGAGAGATTGAGCAGTGAGGACTCCACCTCTGCTGATAATTTGCTGTGGTAGATAATTTTTGCCAAGATCCTTGGGTATCTTAGAGCATCTAATTCACTGATTTTTTGCATGCCCAATTCCAATACAAAACAGTAAAACTTAGGCATCTAAAATGGTTGCTGAGATCTTAACACCTTAACCAACGGTCTGTATGTGGAGCCAAAAGCCCTGTATAAGAGAGGTAAGAATGTCTCCAGAATCAGGCTAAGACACATCCCCTACATGCTAAAAAGACCCTGAGGCCTATTACTTATATAACATTGGGTCCCTTCACAGGAACAGATGCTAAGTAAACATAAAATATATTCCCACAGAAAAGAAGTTACTTGTGACTGGATGTTGAAGGGGAACAAGATACAACAACACTGTGCCAATAAAGCAAACAAATGCAAAAGCCAACAGCTATCTACACATAAAGAAGATATAAAACATCTTTTCAGAAAAAATGCATGTAATACATAACAAAAAATTGAAAAAGAGAAGATAATTATCTATAAGAATTTAGATATATATTAGGCCTTCAATAGACCACATATTCCTCAGGAATAGCTAGAAAGTCCAACCCTTCATAAGCCAATACAACATCCTTTCAAAAAATAAATATGAATTAACATCCCCATGGTAGAAGTCAAAATAATAACATATGCTTTAAAAAAAAATATTTTCCTCAATGCTCCATATTGTGTTGTGAGGCTTCTAATCTGTCCTACATTCTGGCACCAGAAATATTTACTTAAAGCCCTTCCTGTTCTCCAAGACTGCTCTGAAACATCCATCCCTTAAAGAAGTTTATGTTCATCATCAAATGCTGATGCTTACCTGTCCCAGGTCTGAGTCACTTTGCCCTTCAGGCTCATAAGGTATGCCTTGATCAATGACAATCAGGAGGCAGTAGCTATGGGGACTGCAAATCCCTCCAAAGTCATTCTGGTACTCCTTTCTCCCAGAGGTACAGCAATCCACAATTCATACCAGTGATTCACAATGATCAGAGTACTAAATGCTACAGACTAGCTTGGCTTCCTCTTCCAAAGGAGCATCACAAGTTAGGTCTGGCTAGCTTTGGGGAATCTGTGCATAACAGATAACCCAAAATCTCCGCCTAAACTACTGGATTAGCCCAGACTTTTGTGGGCTCGGTCAGCACCTTGCCCACAGCTCTGAGTGCTGCCCTATTCAAACAATGCTCCAGATCAACAATTTTGATCTCCTACTTTAACAGACTGCCATGAAAATCCAAAAGAGGTACGTTTCTTGTAAAACGAAATCATGCCTCATAAATCTACTAGAGAAGAACTAGAGTTCTTCCTCTGCCTACTGGGGTGTTATAGAAACAATGGAGCCAGACTCGGACAGAATCAAATGTACTAATTAACCTGCAAAGCCCTTCACAAAGCTCTGTAAATTATACCTTCTTATACATTCTTTTTAATTCTTTTGGATTACTTCTGTGTAAGTATAAGACATGCTGTTTGCTACTTATTAAAGTCCTGTCTTCCCTCATATCCTCTGAAATGAAAGATCCACCATAAGACCAGGAAAAAACAACTGCACAACTGCCATCTGTCCATTTTTTACACAGCTCAATACCAAAGACATGAAAAGAGGAAGAGTTACAAAAAGAGATGCTTCTCTTCCGTTCCAGCTTCAACTGAAGCACTCCATCTTCAAACAATGACTCTTCTCCATATTACAGATGCCGTTATCCCATCTTCCTGTGACATAAAAACTGCCTTCTCATCTCCTCTAAAGTCCCCCAGTTGTTTTGCAGAATCTCCTCGTCTTCTTGGACAGTTTCAGAACAACCTTCATCCATTTACTTTGAAGCTTTCTCATACCCTAGAATCCCCCCTGTATTTTGGTACTTTCTGTTTTATAGCTTTGACCACAGACACAGAGAGTGTTTCTCTCTGCAAGACTAAGTCAAAAATAAGCAAAAAGACATCAGGTTACCCCTATAAAAACAACTTTATCTGAAAAACTTAAATAAATTATGGTGGTCTAAAGAAAGACTTTAGGTGTTTTTTTAGCCATGATTTTCTATCACTGTTTTTCTTAAATAATTTATTCCTACCCCTTGACACTGACAGAAGGACTATCTTCTATGCTTGTCTTTGGATGAAATTTGAAGGATAAGAAAAACACTTCAGATGATTTGCTGCAGTGAGTTCTCACCAACATAAATGGCAGAGGTTTAAACCCCTTGAAAGAGCATATCGTCTCTATTTCTAACCAATTTTTGAGTGGCTACATGGAAAATGTAAAAAGGACAAAGGATCCCTATTCTAAAACCAGAAAATGCATTAACTTGTCAGAGGTCTGTTGTGGTAGATGAATGATGCTTTGGGTGTTTTTCTTGCAAGCAAATCTGTACAACAGCATAGATACCAATAGACACAAAGTGTGTTAAACTGTAAAATAATCCAGAAAGAGGATAAGCATTAAGAACTTTCCATTTCTGGTGCTTTAATTGCTGCTTCATTTAGTTTATTGAACCATCAAATTAGTTTAATTGAAGGTGACAAATATATTATACTCTTCCAAGAATTAATTTGGACTCCCAAATATATTTCAAATTAACCTTCCCCTACATTACCAGATTCCCTTCACTTAATTTTTCAGCAATCATCTGGAATAACAATACATTGTATACTAGGTAATGCTTATGTATATTCTTTGTGTTTATTTTAAACTTACTACAAGAACAAAAACATTTCTGCAACTCTAAATTTTTTATCATGTCAGGATATAATTCCTGCCAATAGCAGATGTACTCATAAAAAACAAAGCTATTATTTGCCCACCAATTACTATAAACTTGATAATTTCATTCCTCAATTAACAAAGGAGAAGGTAGAAGGTGTTATTAAATGAAATCTGGAGTTATGGATATAAAACTATTATAAAACAGAATAATTGTCACAATCAATTGCAGTTTGGTTTCTAAATGAGAATAATTCTGATATATCTTTTGAAATTTTTCTATAAGAATAGTCCCTAATTCAATATTTTTATCAGCATATATAATGTGATCGTGCCTCAGTAAATCAAAAGCTTGGGCCAGGCCGATAGATGTTACAGCCAATTTATCATTACCACTTTATTATTAATGATGGAAAGATATTGCCTCTCTTGCAACTTGGAGCTGCTATGAAATATTTTGATCACTGCTTGCAACCAGGGTAGCCAAAGTATTAATGTATAACCCTCTCCTAATAGAACAGGTAGTTACGTATGTGCAATTGGAAACCTTCAGTCTCAGGGATAAGAATAACTCCATTTTCTTGAAGATACTAGAGAAACTGTTAAATAATTAAATCATAAATTAATGCTTCTCAACTTTTTCTGTAGGCATTATTTAAAAGTGCCCTGGGAATCTTTATCTTTCATCACTTCATAAACTACTTTTTTTGAACAAAATTAGAGCTCTCTCATTACTAAGCAGTTATCTATGAAAAGAATATATTTTTTCTTTGCACTGTATACTGGCATTTCCAAAATGCCTGCTTAGGGGCCAAGGTCTTTCACAGGTAGAGGACATATATAAAAACTATAAAGGACAAACTAAATAAAAGTTATCTTATGCCTTTTTAGTATCATGTCTCTTCTTAATGATGGACCTTTTGTGTGATGAATGCTATTTAAATTGTCATTGGCAAACATAAATAGCATTAACTAAAGGTAAAGACTCTAATGCCTCCTACAATGTTTCTAGCAGTCATAGGTAAGGGATACTGTTTAAAAATTCGCCTACTATTCATCTTTATTTGGAATGAATATTAGAAATTCTTTTTCAAAGCTAACCACGGAAAAGGTACTTCTAAATAAGCCCTGAGAACTGCAAGCTGTGTGAGGGCAACCCTGTTCAGACTTTTTCATATTGTGTAGTTGTGATTCATCAGTGGTTTGTTTATTAGGATTGTGTGTTTAATTCCAGCTCAGTATGTATACTGGTATGTCTTTTCCCTGTGTTTCTTCTATTCTAACTAGGTGAATAGAGGGCATATCTACAGGATGAACATTTGCAACTTAAATGTGTCAGCAGGGTGTCCTTACAGCAAAAGCTTTTTGCATACTGGGTTGCATTGGCCAGCAGGTCCAGGGAAACGATCCTTCCCCTCTAGTCTGTACATGTGAGACCACTTCTGGACTGTTGTGTCCAGTTTTGGGTTCACCAATACAAGACAGACATCAGTATACCAGAGCAAGTCTGGCAAAGGCCACCAATCTGGTCAGGGGGCTGGAACACAGAACAGCCAAGGAGAGGCTGGCGTAGCTGGACTTGTTCAGCATTTAGAGGAGAAGGCTTCAGGGAGGGATCTTATTGCTGTCTACAGTTACCTAGTGGGAAGATGTAGACAAGACAAACTCAGACTCCTCTAAAAGGTGCACAGCAACAGGATAAGAGGCAATAGACACAAGCTGGAGCAAGGAAATTTCAACTAGATAGCAGAATATTTCTGTTCTTCACCACCACCAAGGGTGATGAAACGCTGGAAATTGATGCTCAGAGAAACTAAGGAATCTCCATCCCTGAAGATATTCAGAACCTTCACTGGACACAAAGTTGAGCAACCTGATTTAGCCTGCCCTGCTTTGCACAGAAATTTGTCTCGATGAACCCCAGAAGTCCCTTCCAACTTAGACTACTCTGTGAGTCTATGAAGTGCAGACAACTGCATGCTGCATTCATACATGCACCAAAGAGGATGCGGTCCCTTCTTACAGTTTGTGTAAATGACTTTAAATGGCTTCTGGACTGGAGCTGGCATACATCTTATCAGTTGGCCAGAGAGTCCCAGATGCCTGGAAAATGGGCAAAGCTAGCAGGTACCTGTCTGCACCTGCCTGCATCGACATGGCCTGCAGGGAACAAATGATCAACTGTCTTCTTGATGAAGAGATCACTTCTACTTTCAAACATTACATGTGATGAAAAAGACATCAATCTCTTTCCAGTTGACTGGTTTCATACCCCTGTGAAATGTTACCACACCTCCCCATGCTGCTTGGTATGGCAGGCTCTTAGTCCCTACCTCTGCGCTTCACGTGGTATCTGCACACATTTCACTTTCCCATTACTCTGTGTTTGAGTACCAGCTTGATCTCTCCTTCAGAAGAGGATTTTTCTGTCTTGGGTCAGATGAATGCTACCTATAACTTCAGCTGCCTGACACCAAGCTAAAGTTCCTCTACAGTCAGCAGAGAGAAAAAGGGCCCTCCAGAGGTTGAGTCATCCCCACTTATCTTGGAAACAAGACCGGTAAATTTCTGAACAAATGCAAATCTCAGATATGCACTCTTTAGACCCTATTTATGTCTTTAGCTGTCTTCATTTGTAAAGCTTTCAGTGAGGCCCAGAACAGAAAAACCCAGAGGTTTTTGGAAGAATTTAGAGTAATTTTATTAGTGTGACCTGGAGAAGGGTCATTTACAGGAGATTTATAGAACTGGTTTCATATATGAAAGGGGGAGGGAAAACAGACACATGAATGATTTTGATCTCTGAAATAAGTTACAGTTTTGTAGATGAGGGCACCTTACATAAGTACGCCCTTACAAAAGGTACAATATTCATGTAATACTCCAATTACGAAGTCTCCTTCAAAGAAGTTACACCAAGGAACATAATTCAGAAAAAAAAATCCTTCTCTTTTGCTCCTTTTCCAAAACCCTGCAGCAGTATCAGCAGTTTTCACAATTGTGACAACGCTGATTTGCCAGTCTTTCAGATGAGGTTGCACAGCAGCATGAAGCGCCTTTTATCATCACATAAAGTATTGAACCTCTCCTGGCTAAAGAAACCCACAGATCTGTTGAGACAACAGTCAGTCTCAAAAGCTGTAAATGGGAGCTTGGATGGCTGCAAGGTGAAACAACCAACCTGTAAGAGGAAATCAAACCTCTCCATTTGAAGGATGCCAGCAGACATCATATTTGCACTTTGCTATCTCACAGGTTCTCTGTTCTTCCTTCTGGCACCGACTCCAAAGATTCAAGTTGTGTCAATTAATTTCAGATCAAGACCAGGAGTGTGCCAACAGCCTGCAGCTCCTGCCGAGCACTCGCTGCATGACAAGGAGCCCACTGATCCAGGAGGTGCTCCAGCAGCAGCGCTCTGGGCAGCTGACAGGCGTCAGCCCATACAGCAGGCGTGCAGGGGTGGACTGGAAAGAGAAACACTCATATCAATGTCAGCCGAGTCACCAGGGTGCCCAGGCATAACAAAAGAGGCATGTTAGAAACTGTCCTGGCTAGACAAGTGTAAAGGAGTTTCTTCCAGGGATGACAGGAAACCAGCCTCCTTTGGAGACAGAGGACGATAGGAGAATGTGCTTCTCATCTTATTCTCCTCCTGTGAGGAAGAGGGAAGATAAACTCATTACTTCACATATTTCTCAACACATCTGTAAATAAAAGACTACCATTAGCACTTTTCACCAGACATTATCTGTGTCTCAAAACTGTTTAGGGTATGACTTGATATCCTCTTCTTCAGAGAGCACACGAGCAAGAAAAAGCTGCCTTTGATTTATTAAAGATGAACTATCAGTACTGTAAAAGGCAGAATGGGAATACACGTGCACATCCTAAGAGCAGGGCAGGATGAATACCACCTTCACATTTACGTATACAGCTTAGTCCACAGCCTTTCCTGTTTATTAGCCTGTCAACAGTCAGGCAGCCCCCATACATCTACACTGATATTTTTTGAGAAGTCTACCTCTGTTTTATTTGCCCATGATTGCACCAATTTAGATGCAGAATGCTTCCTTGTCTGCCTGAATTGTATTGACTTGGGAATTAGATTTTGGGGATAAATAGCATATGAAAAAGAGAGTCTTATTTTTTAGTTAAGTGGAAGACAGGGTGAGATTAATTAGAATTCAAGCACAGGAAGCAAGGGAAGAGTAAACTAGCGAGAGGCATGAGGATAAAAACCCAGTGGCTGGTACCACAGTACTTCCAAACCACGATCAGCTCAGAATTCAGTTCTGGACCCCTGGGAGTGCCAGGGGGCTGAGCAGCCAGGGGTGTGTCAGGGCTACGCTGGAGCTGATGAAGCTGTTGCCTTCATACTACTGAATTTAGTTCTCAGCTGACAGCAAACAGGACAACACACCATCACCTCCCACAACATATATCCCAGTCATTCCTCTGCAGAGGCCATTAACAGGTATGCCACCCATCTCGAGGGGATGTAGCACACTCCAGCTCTTGAGCAGATAATGCCTACGTGTATTCCTCTGCTCCCCCTTTTAATTGCCATATGTGGGGGTGTCGTCTTAAGTAACCCTTGAGAGCTGATGCTGGACTGGTGCTGTAAGGTAGTGCTGTGCTAAAGATGCCGTTGGTATCTCAGATACAGAAATTTTGACCAGGCTGAGAGGTGTTGGAGCCCCATTGTGCTCTGCCAGCTCCTACTTCCCATCACAATCTAACACCCAGAATTATCCTACCAAGCAAAGAGGAGGAGATGACTGTGGGTTGTGACATGTAAACAGCATGGACAATGGAAACAGTCAGACCTAGTTCTTTGCCTGAAGAGATACTTAAAACACTACTGTTTCATATTGACAGCAAAAAAAAAAAGAGCAGAAAAGAGAAAGAAAGAAAAACTTGGTGGAAGATTGCCTTTCATGCTGCTTATGTCCCAAAACCAATGCTGTTCTCTTAGTTGTCAGAGGGCTCTCAGTTACTAACTCAACCAAAACGAAATAATCTTCAAAAGCCAAGCGAGATCTCACTGCGGAAGACAGTTTTCAGATGGCTTTGTTGTCACTGCTGACTTGTTTTTGTTTTCCATGCAGCACATTATGAAGTGCATACTATTGGCACTGGGGGTCCCCTGTGTCCTGTTCTGCCCCACTGCTCCTAGGAGCCACATGCTCTCACTTTCAGTGGCTGCCCAAAAGCAAGTGTTTGCTCTTTTTGGTGACTGCCAGCCTCCCTGCATTTCCCCATGGCGGGGGGCACAGGCTTGTCAGCAATGGCAGCACCGGCCAGGCTAAAAAGCCGTTCAAAGCAAGCCTTTGAGGGGAAACAGCCGAGCATGAGGAAGGCCGTCTGACTCTGAAACACGTCCCTCAGCAGATCTCTCCAGCTGCCTGTGTTCCCCACAGGCAGTGTTACTGGCAGGCACGGTGACATCCTGCCCTCCCACATCAACATTTCATGCAGTTCAAGCTTCAGCCTAACCCTGGCTCTGGCAGAGCCAGGCTCCACCACAGCTCTGAGCAGCTTTCTTCCCTTTCTAAACCACCACCACTGGGCTGCTACTGCACTTCACGCCAAATGGCACCATGTTGCAGCAAAACGGACCGCAACTCTGCCAAAAGCACAACAGCCACAATAACCGCCAGCCTTCCCTTTCAGAGCTTTATATCTGCCGTTCCGTCAGGTAGGCAGAAAGAACCAATGTACTTTGAAATCTGGCAACCAATTATGCATCTCCGGTATAATTCCATTTTTAATCCATTTTTGAGGTGCCTGGCAGCGTTTGCAGCACTTCCTGACCCAGCCAGATCTACCTCCCGTGCTACTGCCCGCAGTCTGGCACTCAGCTTTCCACCTCACCACGTTCGTCAACAGGCAGGAAAATGAGCTAGCAGGGTGCAAAACACTGCGGAGCACCCACGGGCACCAGGAAAAAACACACACGTTTCTGCCCAGTGGGCAGTTTGAGCCAATGCAAAGTTCAGTATGTGAAATCTCCTGGTGACAGAGAGCACTCTACCCTCAAAGCTGGTCCCTGATACACAATGGAGTCACCCTTGGCTCAAACCAAATAATTAGCTGTAGCAGTAGAAATTCTGCTGGAACAAGCCACCTTCAATCCGTTTCCTTCATGGGGGTGTCAGGCTGGTGCACAAAAGCCCTGGAGCAAGGGAAACAGAGACAGACATTTCCAAGCTGCCTCTGCTAGACGGTCTTCTGTGAAACCCTGCGGAAATTTGAAAACTGTTACCTGCCAGTAACAAATTGGCTCTCCTTGCAGGCACCAAATGTATCATATCGGGTGGCTCCAGCTCAAAGCAGGGAAACTCGCTGTGTCAGCACATCTGGATTTGTGTTTTGGCAGGAAAGTGTAGGTTCTGGGGGAAATTAGCAGTAGTGGTGCTCAGCTTTAGACCATCTGAGCTGAACACAGATATTCAGCCTAAATTAACAGCATAACCCAAGCTCAATACGGACAAATTTTTTTTCCCAAAGCTACCAGCACTAGCTTCTTTTTCTGTGCAAAGTATAACTTGTCCTCCCTGTCACAAAAACTTGCATCTCAAGACCACTTTCTACCCAGGTATCCTACTAGGTCTTCACAATGTTTGAACGTGTGTGTCTCCAGCTTCCGACTCTGTGTCAATACCGTAGTTTTCTGCATAACATTTCTAACTTCTGGGTTTTCCATTTCAAAAAATGTTTCTCATTTTCTACTGCCAGGAATATAACATTGTCTGGCTCAACTGCGGCAAGATTTTTCTGTCCAATCCTACCCACAGGACTTCACAGTTTGCCCTCTCCAATCTTATCTCCCCTCTCTTCATCTATCCTCCCTCCTTTTCTGGCATACTGAGCATCACCCAATTACCTTAGTCTCTTATAGCCCTGCCCCCCGCCACCACCCACCATGTGTTGTACCTCGGTCAGCACTGAAACAGAGGCTCCTGTTCTGTTCATCGCACGAACAGCCATCACAAAGTCCCTGCAAAATCTGCTAGGTACAGACACCTCCATGTCTCCTCACACGCTGACCCTCCACTTGGAAGGAGCATAAGGCCTTGGAAAAGGCAAGTACTGAAAACCCGAGCTCCCTGTCCCTTGCTAAATCCCAATGACCCGTCACGTGCTCAAGGGGCACTTACAGAACAGGACAGCATCACCAGCTCCAGTAGGTAATTCCAGCTGGTGGCCTGTGCTTCTTCTTTTGTTGAAGTCTTACACTATTGAAAGAGAATGTGCCGGCCCGAGCCAGCACCACAGCAAGAAGAGCTGAGCAGCTGGGGCTGAATTAAATGCAAGAGAGAGCAGTGCCAATTGCACAGGGGGTGCCCCAGCCGCTCGCCTCCACTGGGGGTCCCTCCAGCACAGTGTCAGCCCTGATACCCACCCTGGAGCTCTTCTAGTTCACAGCACAAAACTCATCCAACACAGTGACGAGGTGATTGCTCTATCTGCTCCAACAGGCATATTTCAGGCTGGCCACTGTCTCTTATTTTGCTCAGACGGGCTGTCTGCTACCAATTACACGTGACATCTTGAGCATGTGAAAGAGTGTGACTGAAAGTGTAGGGGGAATACAAGTTTTGCAACTATTACAGAGAAACAAAGCTTTCAGAAATATGAAAAATAGAATATAGACAAATGAATCTTGCTCCTGAATACTTAACTCAATGATACAATTGCAAAGATACTATTGAAGGAAAATCCAGAAACAAATTTAACTCTCAGAGCTGTGATCAGAGCCTCCATATTAAAAGGCCATATGCAATTGCTAAAGAGACAATTAGAGCATGAACGGTAACTCTCAGGGACATCTGTATTCAAAGCAAAAGCAAAAGCAAATATCACATACTGAACTGTGAAACAGCCAGCTAACTAAAGATGCTTACCAAAAATAAGGGAAAATGTGGAAAAAGAAAAAAAAAGCAATGTAACAGTACATTTCTTGGCATAAATTCTAATGGCTTTCCTTCCTCTCTTTTCCCCCTCCTTAAAGCCACATTTCCCTGTAATTAGGTCTCTCTGGGTTTCTCTCTAACTCAATAATCTCATGGAGAATTCGGGCAGAACTTGAAGACCCTGAAGCTTTCACAAGAAAAAGCTTCATTCAAAATTTTGTCATGCCTGGTAGCAATAATCCAGATGACACCAAGAATGCAGCTTTTGCGGACACATGAGTTTTTGATGTTTGCCACTTTTCCCTCTTGTAGATCTTCCAAAGTATCTTTTTAAAAATATATATTTTAAAGCTCTGTAAACTTTTAAGTTTTCCTGATGGAACAGATAGTCTCATCATGCTCAGCATTTCTATGCAATCGCTCTTTGTTCTGCTGTTTCTCAGTACTTTTATTCAAGACCTTTCTTCATCATCACAGAAGGTAGCTAATGAGTGGCATTTACAGTTTATAGCTCATACACACAACTGAGAGCCATTTCTGTATTTTTGCTACTACCCATTTTAAATAACTCAAGTAACTCTCCAGCAATCAAAATTGCAGTGAAGTTTTCTGTGGGCAGGCAAAAACTGACCTATTTGTGCCAATTCCTCAGGTGATGTTCACCTTCTCAGGAACCGTCCCCAGCTTTCTGTTTGCATTTCCCCACTTGTGAACAGCATGCGCCTTGTATGACATTAACAGCCTTGTGTGACATTCTTAGAAAGTGGTTTATGAGCAAAGATAACAGGTAGACCATGAATATTTACTGAGAAAATAACAGACTAACATTTTAGAAAGGCTTTGCTCCTCTATTGGTCTTCAAAGACTCCAGCCAGAATTTTAGCATCCTTACCGTCAACATTGATGTGTCCTAACCTAAGAGGAAATATTTTCAGTATTTCAGTGTACTACACAGAACCTAAAGATATCAGTAAAACTCCTCACCAGATGCAGAAGTAATAGGTGTTGCCACAAAATTTTATTTTAGCCATTACTCCAGACCAAATCCTGAGCTGGGGAAGCAGAGCCTTCCCTGAAATCAGCTTTGTGTTCTGGATTCTCACCGTTGTCTATCTGGATTAGACTACAGGCCTCATTTGTTTTCTTTGTATGGGTAACAGAGTTTCTTCAGGCTAGTATAAAAGTGAATCAGAATTGGAAAGTGCTTGCCACAGTATTATTTCAACCTTTACTGGTTGTTAACAACTAAAAAAAAAAAGCATGAAAGACCTTATATCAAAAATTACAGCTATCTAACTATGCATCCTGACTGAGAAATCCATAACAAAGGTTATCTCTCAATGACTTTTTTGCCTCAGTCTTCACTGGTAAAGACTGTAGCCACACTACCCATGATGCAGCAGGAAAAGGCAAGGACTGGGAAAATGAAGAACTGCCCACTGTAGGCAAAGGCGAAGTATGAGATCACCTGAGGGACCTGAAGGTGCACAAGTCCATGGGACCTGATGAGATACATCCGCGGGTCCTGAGGGAACTGGCAGACAAATTTGCTAAGCCACTATCTATCATATTTGAGAAGTCGTGGCAGTCTGGTGAGTTTCCTGCTGACTGGAACAGAGGAAACATAACCCCTATTTTCAAAAAGGGAAATAAGGAAGACCTGGGGAACTACAGGCCAGTCAGTCTCACCTCTGTGCCTGGCAAGATCATGGAGCAGATCCTCCTGGAAACTCTGCTAAGGCACATGGAAAATAAGGAGGTGATTGGTAGCAGTTAGCATGGCTTCACCAACGGCGAGTCATGCCTGACAAATTTGGTGGCCTTCAATGAAGGGGTTACAGCAGCAGTGGACAAGGGAAGAACAACTGATGTCATCTACCTGGACTTGTGCAAAGCATTTGACACTGTCCCACATGACATCGTGGTCTCTAAATTGGAAAGACACGGATTCAATAGATGGAGCACTCGGTGGATAAAGAACTGGCTGGTCAGTTGCACCCAAAGAGTTGTGGTCAACAGCTCGATGTCCAAGTGGAGATCAGTGACGAGTGGTGTTCCTCAGGGGTGACTACTGGGACCCACGCTGTTCAACATCTTTGCTGATGACATGGGCAGTGTGATTGAGTGCACCCTCAGCAAGTTTGCTGATGATACCAAGCTGTGTGGCAAGGTAGACACGCTGGAGTGGAGGGCCCTGGACAGGCTGGAGAGGTGGGCCCATGCCAACCTCACGAAGTTCAACAAGGCCAAGTACAAGGTCCTACATCTGGGTCAGGGCAATCCCAAGCAACATCTCATCCAAAGTTTTAAACAATCATTACATATGTACTAACTGCAAATGAAGTATTAAATTCAGCTCTTTCAGTAGGCAGCACAGTACATCACTGCTAGTGATAGAACGCACCTAACAACTTATTTGTGTTGGTCCTCAGTACAGCTAGACCAGCATACCAAAGACCTTAGTGTGCCAAACTAAGGCTGTATTTCCACACAAATTCTGCAGCGTTGACTTTTGAACACTTTTGAAAATGCGACCCTGAAATAAAAGTTGAAAACCTAGCTTTGAACCCTTTAAAACACATTGTCTTACAAGACACAGGCTTTGCGGTAAACTTAATGTATACAAGAGCTTTACAATAGAAATTTCTTATTAATAATCTTCTACCAGTCCAGACGTAAATGGAAAAGAGTCACATGGGCTGGGTTATGTTGAGAAGAAACGAATTTCTGTCAGTGCTTCAACTTGACTGAGTTGAATCATAAATCTCCAAAATTATGGACACCATTGTAAGTCTACTGCATCTTTACACTAAGCTCTAAATAAAGGTCTTTTCATAGCAAATATGACTTTTTTTTTTTTTTTGCTACAAATTCTGTGGCCAAAACAAAACCCGTACATCATTAAAATATTTTTATATGAATCTGAGTCTGAGAATAAATTTGATTGGAGTACATAGGGGTTTTTTAGCATCAGGTGATTAACTCTATGGACAAGTTTTCAGGTATGTCAGAAACAGGCAAACATTACTAAGTATTTCTTTAAAGACATAATTACAATAACCACCACTCTTCCACTGAATCCAAATCAGAAAAAAATCAGGTTGCTGCTGCTGGGTAATTGCTGGATCTTGTTTCCTGCTGGCTTCAGTAGGTTTTCATCATTTAAAGTATTTGTTAATAGTTTAAAAAATGTAGTGATTCTTTTCCATGGCATGATCCAAGTAAAAACTGCATGAGCTCTTTGGAAAGAAAAATATATGTTAGCAAGTAACGTCTCGAATATAACAGAACACTTAGAAACAGCAGAGAAACGTTGCATTAGTATTCTTTCTTAGTCGGTGTTAAAGAAAAAAAATTAACAGAATGGATTAATGAGGATGTACTAAGCTATAAATACTAGGCATCAGCCCACGTTTCACTTGGGGGATTGAACATTTTCCTTTGTTTACAATTCTGCCTTCTCATTTACCTGAAATAATGTTGGTACCAAACCACCAATCCCAGCTGTTAACAGCTGACAGAAGGCTGTTTATGACCAATGCCTCATTTTTTTCTTTTTTTTTTTTATTTCAAGATTTGAAGAACTTCTGTATTAGTTAAGGAATAAAAAACATTTTCTTTCTATGGCTTTCTCTGTTAAGATTTCTTTTCCTCAAATAAGATTGAAAAAAATGGCTTGTAGATACTCTGCTATTGCTTTATTTGCTAATGCATCATATCACACTGGATTATAGGGCATATCACTCAAATTAAATTTACTCCTGAGAGATGCAATAACTTTCAATCAAACCACAGGTACTTAGCGTCCTTCGGGAACAGGCCTATAACGCAGGATGAATGAATGACAGTGAGCACAAGTACTGTAAGATTACAGAAACAATCAGCTGGCGAAGAACAAATTATTTGGATGCAAAGAGTTACAGTCTTAGAAAAACTATTTTGATTAGCTGGCTAACTTGCAAATTATGTGTGATCCCAGGAAAAAGCATTTCTGAGAACGTAGTTCCTCAGAAACCGTCCTGTGATGAAATGATGTCTGCTTTCCAGATCCAGATTCAAATGGCCTACATTCAGAAATGCCTGAGTACTGGCTTAATGTTATTACACTAGGCATCAATAATTATAAATAATTAGGAAATAATCCTTAGCAAAACGTATGTAGCTTTTCTATCAGGCAGTTTCCAAGTTGCTTCTGACTGGCTGCCTCTCACCAACTATATCTAGATGCAGAGAAAGCTGGTAAGTACGAAAAGGGCAGAGGTGTGAAAAGTCAGAGTGCAGAACTCACACCAGGAGAGAAACCCTTTGTGATTAAATGTGCCTGCATGTGGGCTAAAGCTCTTCCCGCCAAACACTCAAATCACCTGTGTTTGGGATCTGTCCAAGATCAGGATGCATTTTAGAGCCATTCCCACCACTGACCCCAAGTCGCTCTTCAATGAAGAAAGACATCCCTGGGTACTAAAAGCTTCTGATAGCACTGTCTTAGAGTCCACCTCATCTAAAGGTCCTCTTTAACTCTTAAATTAAAGGGCCTTTTACTTGTTAAGATGGTCATAGTTCATGAGTTCATCTCAGCTGGTCACACACACAGGACAAATTAAAGCAACTGCGAAAGTTTCAGCTGCAGAGCTGTGGAGAAATAGCACGTTTTGAAGGAGCTGTTTTCGAAAGTTGAGACAAGATAATTGTGAGGACTCTTTCTGCTTTGAGGAACTGAAGGTGTTTTCAGAAAATTTTTCATCCCAACCTAATACTTAATTGCTCATAAAAACATATGCTCAGTGACCCCATGTTAGACACTTTATAGTTTATGCTCAGACTCTGGTTTTGGATGATGTTTTAATCACTTGTGCAAACTGTCATTTTCCTAGTGACTGGACCATTATGAGCCTTCATATTTGTCCTCCGAAAAGAAGGTCATCATGTCTTTCATCTAAAATAGAATTGCTTAAAGAAATCATGATATCCTGATATAAATCACTATGTCTGCAAAATGGAGAACTTCGAGGCAATACACAAGGTGTCCACAATATACTGGGGCCCACTCTTTTAGTGCTGCTTTGTCACACAGGAAGGTATCTATCACTCCTTTTGATGATCCCAATGTTTCTTGCTTGATTCTCATGCCTGGTGGGGTGTTTCATACTTTTGTTATTCTCAGCTTGAGAAACTGCTTCCTAAATTCTTTGTTGTATATGTTGATACTCAATTTACATCATCCAGGCTAGGCTGGAAAAAACATTTCTGATCTGTCTTCTGTGACAATTAAATTTTTATTGGCTTGTATTATATATTTGACTACTGCTTTTCTAAGCTCTACTAATGTTTTCTTTGGTCCTTTTAACCCTAAAATCAGTTTTCTTCCCCTGAAAAATGAAAAAGAACCCTACACTTCATGTAGCAAGAAGTTTATAGATCTAAATATGAGTCAGCAAAAGCTGAAATTAAGAATTATTATTGATTATTTAGACTAGATGTGACCTAAAAATTCTACTAAGAATTGATATGGTTACTCTTTAGAAGGGCTGTGATCCATATCCCTGGTGCTACAAACAGTAGGAGCCTTGCAGGAATTTGTATGTATGAATAATTCTGTACACAACAGTATGCCATAGAATTCGTCGGAAATAAACATTCATGTGTAAACTTAATAGAGCTACTCAGGAATATAAATTTACTTATATGCATCATTGGTTGCAGGCCAGGAAGATAATGCTACATATTCCAGTCCATATAATGACAACTTGCTCATCTAGCACATATTTTATACTTCAGTATAGTATATCTGGGTTACTTTTGACAAGAAAAATGTATTTGAATCGTAATTAGTCAGCACAAAATTAACAAGTGTTGCAAGAAGGCACTAGTTGCTGTTGCTCTGAATTTGGTGCTTGATTATATCATAAAACAGTTGCTGCCTCAACAGAGACTTAGATTTTTATCAAACTAGTTTCTCTAAAAACAAACACAACTCACCTCCCTGCAGTAAATCGTTGAGAATGCAGCAGGATGCACACACAGTAAGCTTCTGGAAGACAGAAATGGTCTTTTACTATACATCTGAGGACCTACCAGTACAAGAAAGCTACCTATTAATGGAGTCTACAGTACTACAAATAATAGGCAATAAAAAGGAAAAAAAAAATGATAGCTTTGTAAGTTGCTCATGAAACAAAACAATTTAAAAGAGAATTATTTCTCATTGTACATACAGGGATATATTTTTCTTTATATCTATATACGTATATAGAGACAGATATATACATATTCTTGCTTTAGAATACCATCTTGTATTAAATTCAGTGTGTAAAGTCCAAGGCAATTTGCTTTCTGCGAGGTTAACATTTTGTACCTCAATTCACAACACCCATCTCTGCATTTAATGAGCAAAGCTCACAGAGATAAAAATATCTCCTTTCATTGCTTATTAACTCCATTTAGCTAAAAAACTAGTACCCTCAGTTTCCATTGCAGACTAAGGGTATGGGTATTAGCTCAAATAGGTTTTGTGCATGCCTCTTCTGATCTAAGAATGAACCCTTCAATTATTTTTTTTTATATATGTACTATCTTACTAGCAGTTGAATGCTATGTTACTTATGTCCTGGGAGAATGCTGTACCAATTTAGCTGAGTGTTGTCTTAAAGTTAAAGTGATAAGGGAAATCCAGTAGCCTTAACCTTTATTGTAACCCTCACTTAATTTCAACTGCCTGGGGTTAGGTGAAAGTAGAGATTATAAAATGTAGCAATGATCTTATAGACTTTAAAGTAACACAACCTTTGTACTTAAATTGATATTACTGTGCAGTGATCCAACTTAATTTTAAACTCCAGCACAGCCCACGAGCTTGCAAGACCTGCTGTGCTTGTTCTTTCGGTACACAGGCACAAATATTTCTGCAGTTTGCCAGGTTTATCAGGTGAGACTAAGAAACATCTGCAATGTACTGGGTTTGTGCCTTAGCAAATGGTTGCTGTTGGTAAGATGTGCAACATATGCCTGTTTAAAGATTCATTTCTCAGTTTCAGGTTCTGGAAATGCTGTAAATTTTAGTCACCAGCCCACAAACCAAACCCTGCCTCGTGAGCAATAGGTACACAGTCAAGCAGCATGAATCTGCCAGAGGCGCAAAGAATGAGTCAGCTTTTTTGGAGCAATCTATAACGTTGGGTTCCAAGAATTAGATTATGCTACACCATGCCCTGTTTTCCCTGATTTAAGCCACTGTCATGACATTCATAACATTTGCCCACATGCAATACTTCCAGCACATTCATCACTCAGCCCAACACTCAACACATTTTTCAGTGAACTTTCCTGATCAACAATATCCTTCTTTCCTAGTAATAATTCATTATTCACATTGTAAGCATATCCATTGCTGGGCATATGGAAATAACTACTGCTGGCTTACTTCATTCCCACTTGTTTAAGAAATTTCAGAAGCAAACCTCATGTACACCTGACTAGAAAAGAGTTTCTGCAAGAGGCACAAACAGTCTTGGAAACTCCGGCCAGCTGTAAAGGGCAAAACATGATTTACTCAACTAGATAGCATTTCTGCCACTGCTGGGTGTGCTACAGTCAAACGTCAACAGCTACAGTAGTAAAAGTTTTATTTTAACTAAATTAATAGACAAATGTAACAAAAGGTCTTGAAGGTTAATCTTTTCCACTGTATCAGTAGAAGGTGGGAAAACAGTGCAGACTGGTACAGGAAAGACAGCAGAAAACAGTAGCCACACTAGTTAGTGGGAATTCATTTTGAAATGCAAAAACAGGCAGCACACATCAATGCTAATTTAAACACTTTCAGTTCAAAGAACTCAAGAGGTTGTGGACATCCATGCTAGGAAGCTTTGCAGAGCTGTGACCCCTGGGAACATCTACTGGCACCACTTGAAAGAGCCCCACACACAGAGAACACCATTAAAAGTCAGCTTTCAAGCTCAATAGCCCTACTGTGGGGGTACAAGCCAAAGACATCTCAGAGCTGGGTGTGTTTCTTCCTACAGAGCACTGCACTCTGCTGCATAGACATACTGTGCGTAGCACTTGATAAATCATCTCTGAGCTGTAGTTCTACATCCCTTGGGGACTGCAATACACTAGTATCCCAAAAGGCTTTTGGAAGGATAAGCACGGTAAAGTTAATGCTATCACTTAGCTATTAGGAAGCAGAACACACATAGATACCTTTCACAGATTTGTGTCTAGAGGGCAGCCATTGGTCTAGATAAGGAGCTTTTCTTCTTTGCAACCCATATGTTCACCAGTGTCCTCCCCCTTAAGGAGTCTTACACACTCCTTAGGAGCAGTTTGGAGCAAGGCAGACCCCTTGTTCTCAGATGATGTCTCTACGGAGGCATGTATCTTAGTCAGAGTCAGTCTGTTCAGACAAGACACCGGCAAAATCTCCAGGCAAGAGATGCTGCCAATACTGCCTGCAAGCCCAACTTCATGGCTGGCAGCACAGGAGGAGTAGGAGGTAAGTCGGAAGGAGACATAAGTGAATACTCATAAGCCTGCAACACAGCTTCTGCTTGAGAAAGCCTTTTCCCCTCCCTGCCTTGCTTAGCGTCTCAGCTCTGAGTCACATTGCCACAACACAGTGTATGGCTTTCTCAAGATGCTCTTTCCTCACTTTGTATCTTTCAAGCAACAGGGCTGGAGGTGACCATAATTATTCATCAGAGCCAGTGTTTCGCACATTTAGGACTGGCTGTGAATACTTTGCAACTTCTTGTGAATAAGTCATGCTTATTTCCTCTAGAAATGCCTGTTAACTATAAACACAGATTGCAAATATGTATTACATACACAGGCACATTACAGAAAGAAAGAGAGCACAAGAGCTAACAACTTTTAGGATAAAAATAATTTATAAAAATGTGAACTATGGTTAAGCAACACTCTCTTAATCCATTTCATTAATAGCTAAGAAAATCTAACAACCATCTTAAGCTCCAACTCTCTCCCTTCGCTTATTATAGCACCCAGCCCTTCCCAATTCCCAGTTTACAAGGGAGATGCTGCTGCCTGAGCCATCCTGACACAAGCCCCTGTTGAATGCTCTTTTAAAATAAGGTGCTGGAACTCCCACCAGCCCCAGCTCCGTGCCCCTCACAGCACCTCACCAGCTCCTGCACCTGACCCTCGGCCACTCAGCAGCGTGTGACCTTTGCCTGCCTATTCTGAGCTGCAGAACAGACAGAAGGAGAAGCAAACTACCAGCAGACTTTCCTCTGTGAAGATCCCAGGACGGCCTGCATCTCCTCAGAGATTTCATCTGGACGTTGGATATGGAAAGGGGAAAGGCATCAGAAGAGAGGAGTAGAAAAAATTCTGGGAAGAAGCCAGAGGTCTAAGAATAAAGACTATGCAATAGAAAACAGAAGGGAAGAGAATATTAATGAAATTTAAAGCAGGTTTCTGGTGCACCACGAGTCACTGTTCAGTTATGTCATTGTAATTCATGATGATAAAACCATTGTTGTCCCCATCTACAAAAAATCTACCACAAAAATAACAATAAAAAAAGTAAGACTGAATTATTTAGTCTAAAGATGCAGTCATATAGATAGATGCCAGTAAAGACTGGAAGGCCCCAGGATGAAGTAATACCAACGAAGATCCAACATGAACTATCCATGACAAATATGTTTGAATGCATAAGGTGCCCAAAGAGGAGGAGGAACACAGGATGATTTCTTTCACTTGGACTTTCACCCAGAGGCAGCCACTGTACTGCTCTCTGCACTCAGACTGTCCTGTAGAAACTCTTATATACTGTAAAACTTGCTCAAAAAATTCAGTGGTCCCAAGACATATGAATGGAGTGCAAGCCTTCATGCAATGCTTGAGGAGCGTCTTCATGCTCTTTCTATAACCCAGAGAGAATGGGGAAGCAGTTCTTCTCCTTGTAGGTAAACACTTGTGTGTCCCTTGCAGAAAACTAAGGAAGGAAAAGATGAAACCTCTCAGTATATTCAAGCATCTTGCTTAAATAAAAAGGTTGAATGAGGTAGCATCTGCTCATTGCCCCACAGCAGGGAGCAGCCAGTTCTTTCCACCTTTTTTACCAAGCTCTGCCTGACAGGGCATCTTGAACTACACATACCAGGAATGTGGTTGTGTTCACCCCAGAAAGTCCCATTCAGTTTCATATCTACAAAATTCTCATAGCCTTTTGCTTCTGTATGCCCTGTATCATCTCCTGCTAAAGCTCTGCTTCACATAAATACACTGCTATGAGCAACTGAATTTAGAAAATGACTATAAAACCCACCAAAGATTTTACTTAAGACAAAATCATTAGGTTACTGAAAGTGTTAGAGGTGACCTCCGGCATAAAAAGTAATGTGGCAGTAAAAGGGTTAGTATCTAAAGACACATTCAAATCCAATGCATTATAATAATTCAGAAATTGGCAATCATTTTCCAAGCCTCTTGTGCAGAATACAGTTATTATTCTTGTGACTATCTCTTTAAGGAGGTGAGTTACAGAAGTACGAGATCTCTTGAGAGAAGCTATAATAAATCTTTACTGACTTGTCTTTTAAGCAGGAAGAAAAAAATCCATCTGTGAAAAGGCTTCAAGGCAAAATATTACCCGTCTTTTTAGATTCAAACTTTTTATATATTAGAAGTGATGTAAAGTTGTCTCTAGGTGCTTGATGTTACTTGTTCTGAGCAGTGGAAGTAGTGATGCTACTCCAGGGGAAACATCTTCCACTCTGGCATTGTTGATCTTAAAATATAGTGTAGTATAAATACACAAAGTCATGTCAATCAGACAGGTACTATTCCAAGATATAAATTACACACTTATGATACACATACAGAGTAGTGCTGTGTAGGCATTGAGAAGAGAATACGATCAGCAGTATCTGATTTGCAATAGATAAGTTCAATTCATTATGACCCCTGTTTGGGGACTGAGGTGTCAGCATCTACACTGAACCCCTGAAAGGGAGCAAGGTTTTCCTGTTTTGGTTTGCTTTATGTTGTTATACTAAGCTCTTTTGTTGTTACAATAAGCTTTTTTGTTGTTACAGAAAGCTCTTTGGGGTTTTGTTTTATAACCAGTTCCTTCAACCTTCAAGAACAAAGACAATTTTTCTGCTGAAACACATGATCAACTTACATAGCAAAATAGAAAATTCAAGATTTACTGCATTTGTTTCTAAACCTGTTACAGTAAATAGTCTCGAGAACTTTGATCTCTGACAGGTCTGCTGTTTTCACTAATGAAAAAGCCAAATTGTGGAAGCAAAATACATGGCAGCTGAGATTCCAGGATTCCACAGATGTTTAAATATACCTCTCATCACTGCAAATGATCTCCAAAAATTGTAGGTACCCCTATAGGAACTACTAGAATTTTTGTGTTCAGAACAGGAGTTGGAATACACATGGAATATCCCCCAGTACAAAGGAAATGGGATAAAAGCTGTTTTCTAGCCACACATAAAATCCATAGCCAAAACAATAAAATACTTTCCCACTGATCACATGGAAACTAAGCTTTTTAAGTAATTCTTCTGTACCACTGACAGCCCTGAGATGGAATTTTCCACTTCATAACAGTAGGGGTGAACAAATACAAAGTGGTCCTAGAAAACAAAAACGACACTGCAGCTTTCCAGTAGAGATGAAAGGCCAGATCCTGATCCTGGGTGGATGACACTGCCATGCATGGTAGCAGGTTTCTGGAGAGCACATAGCATGTGCTAGGTAGTAACGAGTGGTTTGTGTCAAAATGGCCAACATCACCCCAAGTGAACCACCTACCAGGAAAGCTGTTCTTACAGCTCCACCTTGCTGGGAGATGTAACTTCGCTGCCATTTAAAAGGAAAACAATCCAGGGTCATGGAAAGGGAGATCTGCTTCCTTAGAGGTGAAGACTGATGAATTTAGGCAAGGGACAGACCTGAAAGATTACTTTCTGTGAGATTAAGAAACTCAACTCATACAGTAAATCATGATTGATTCCGTCTCTGACGGATGGCCAGGTGCCTTAGTGTGCTGAATAAAGCTTTGGTCAGCATCTGGTTGAATACTTGCACAAAACAAGCTTTTTTCCAATAACAAGTATAATTCATCCCAAAGAAATTATGACTCTACATTGGTAATTTAATAGACTCATCTCAGATAAAATTTAGAATCGTTCAAGCCTCTTGCTCAATTCATCCTGTGCTTTTGCGTTCACATACCTGTGCAGAAAAATAATGGAGTGGAGAACTGTAAATACTTCCGAATATGAAGTCATTAAAAGTCATTGGAGTAAAACCATATAAATTATGCAATTCAATAAAGACAAGTGCAAACTGTTACTCTTACATAGGAACAATCAGGTGCATAACTATGAAATAGAGAACGGCCATCTAAACAAAAGCACTGCCCAAAATGGCCCACAAAATCAAAAGGTCCAGAACTGTCCAGAGTCAACATTATCATCTCACTACCTGTCAGGCCACTTATTTGTAAAATGGATCTTCTTTCATGCAAGCCTCACACACACCTCACAAAGGCCAAAGTTCAGCCAACACTTTTTGTCCTTTTGGGTACCAATCTTCAAGAAAGAAACTAACCAGAAAGTCTCCAAAGAGAAAATAAAAAAAATAAGGAAAAAAAAGAAAAAATACAAGAAAATCAAAGGTGGAGAAAATAGATCCCCTGAAGAAAAGTGGGAAAATTCAGTTTGGTGAATCAGGGATTAAAAAAAGACATGGTGATAATTTTTAGATGAGTAAAATAGAAAAGAATAAAATGTTATTTGTGTTCACTGGCAAAAGGAAAAAAAGTCATGGGTTTAAATTAAGAAAAGAAGATGTAAGGTAAACATGAGTGGGGAAAAAATCTCTATAATTAGAAGGATAATTAGGCAATAGAACATAGGAACACTTAGGAAGGTGATAGACCCACTTGACTAGAATGCTTTTAAGAACAGAGTATGCAAACATCTATGAGAAAGGCTCTCAAGTATAACTGAATCTGTCACAAGAGAAGGATGGACCACAGGAGCTCTCAAGGACCCCTCTAGCCATTTTTACCATGATTGTATTATTTTACAGTTTGCTACAAAGCTTTCACATTTGTAATGTAATAGGTACATTGAAGACATGTAATTGTTATACCTAGGGATGGATCATATACCTCTGTTCTTGGAAACAGCCATTATTTGGGAGAAATGTGAGAGGCATTTAAGCTCCTCTCTAAGTGAGTGGAAGCAGTGGTTGCTACTGCCCATAGAGCCAGTCAGAAACTGAGCTGTGTGGAGAAAGAAACAGGCATATTCACTGTGGACATACTGCAAATTCAGAGATCTGATTGCTGTTTGCAGAAGCTGTCATTACACAACCAAAGCCTAAAATGCCAGATGCATAAACACAGAGGGTGGCAGGAGGTCTGACAGGCAGAGATGCACTTATGGGGTCCAGAAACAAAATTAAGAGGGTTTTTTAACAGAAAGCTGGCTGTAAGAGAGGCACAGAGAGAGAAAGGAAGAAAAAAAAAGAAAAAAGAAAGCTTGCATTATTAAGCAAGGAAACTACTTTCTGATATAGAGTTCTACTGTATTAGAAGGATCAGGTTTTTATGGTTCTATCAAGAGATCACCTGACTTTCCCTTCCCCTTACAAACAAAAACAATGTTCAAGAGGCCAAATACAGCCAAAGCCATTGAGTCAAAAGAAGTTATATAGTAAACACGAAAACGGGCACCAAGCTGCAAAGCTGACTGGTGCAAAGCTCTCCATCTGTCTTAGAAGTCAAATACATGATTTTAAGGAAAACAGGAGCTCTGTATTTAGCCCCGATTCCTCTAGGTTATTAAGGTCACAATAGTTTAACTGAATGCAAACATACATTTAAAATTAGACCTATACTTATGTTTTTTCCTCAGTCATCATATAATGGGTGCAAATGGGCTTGGAAATCTTGAATACCTTAACCTCACAAAAGTTCTATTTATCTGTCAGCAATCTGTTTTCTTAGGGCCTCAGACAAGGTAGTAGGCACTTACTTAAACTAATTGCTAAATCCTTAAAAAAAAAAAAAAAAACTTAAAGAGATTTTTTTTTTTACAATCAAGTTCTATTTATGTGTTGGCAATTCACTTCCAAGGGGTTAAGTCTGCAAAAGCTTCATTGCATTATTCTAAAATAAAAGAGACTGACATCATAAAAAAAAAAAAACTGAGGTGCGGGAAGAGAACATTTGTACAGAGTAATGTGTTCACCACAATTTTTTTTTTAATCTCATTTTCTGACATTTGAGACAGTTTGAACAAGTGATTTCCTTTCTTATGACCTAGCTTCTTCTCCTGTTAATCCTCCTCCAAAAATATACTGCTTTCTTGTGGCAGTTCAGCTCCCTGCAATGCAAATGAACATAAATACTACAAACTCATCGTTAAGACTACACTGAAAGAACAACAACAGTAAAAATGAGCTATGGATAGAAGAAAACTCCTATTACAAAACAAACAAACCAACCAACCAACCACCAGGTGGACAACTGAAAGTCCTGGGTATGTCCCTTTTCTCTTTAGCAAATACAGATTCAAATATAACCCACTTATTCCAATGCAATACAGAACCACTTAGTTTGAATCAATAGAGCTATTCTCAATTTACATCAATATAAGAAGATCAGAATTTAGCTTTTATGTTTCCATTTATTTTTCCTAGGTATTAGTAATGACCCCTGTTGCACATAATTGGGTACCTCATCCATTTTACTGAATTAGAAATTTAGGGAGAAGCAAAGGTTTTGGGGATGAAAAGACTTGTTTTGAAAGTTGAGTCTTGGCTGTACAAAAGGAAGAAGGAAGTTTTTTTCATTTGTGTGGTACCTTGATGACCTTTACTATTTGGCGGTACACCCATCTTTTCTAAAAGCAAGTTAATTCTCAAGGTATGGTCCTTCCATCATTTCCCACATTCCTTTGTCATAATTTCAGACAGACCATTTTCAAACTATCAAACAGCAGCCATAATTCCAGACAGACCATTTTCAAATTATCAAACAGCAGCAGCGCAGTGGGAAGAGCATACTGTGTTGGAATGCATTGTTTGAAGGAAAAAAGAACCACCATCACAGTAACTTGGCTGTATTTCAGATTACAGTTATAATACCAGTCTGGACACCTTGGACAGATCCAATAGTATGAAATTCAAACAAAAACAAACAAACAAAACTAACCTAAATCCCACAATATTTAGGATTGTGTCCAAAACAACAGAAGTATAACTATCACTGACCAGATTTCCCACTTTCCATAAGCAGGGTTTTTAGGGTGCTGTTTTCTACTGATTTTTTTAAGCTTCATCCTGCAGTTATTCTATAGAAAAAGAATGAAGTAGGTCTTCATATGTATTATGCATCCTTTCTGATGACTTTGAAACAGCTTTGGACGAAACTTGGAAGGCAAATGCAGTGAGCCAGAGGTTTCACCAGAAATGTAGTGTCTGGAGGTTAGCTATGACAATAGTCAGTACAGGATGGAGAGGGAGAAGCCAAAACAGAATTTAGGATGGAAGAATGATTAGAAGGAGCTGGGTGAACTGTTGGTAGCACCAGGTAGAAGGGAATAATGAGGAAAAATCACAAGCAGTGCTGCTCAGAAGAAGCAAAGGAGTAGGAAAAGGAGGAAGCAGTACTTCAGAGTGAAGACTGGGAGGGAGTAAGCCCAGCATCCCCTGCTGTGGTCTAATACAGTAGGAAAACTAAGAAAAGAGGTGTAAAAGCAATCGGGTAACCTTCCAAAAAAGAGAGTTCAGATCTTAGACCCACAAAGTAGCAGACAGGAGACGGTGGAGGGGATTGACTTGCTTGATTTGGATAAGAATGAAGAAGCTTCTGGAGAATGCAAGAGAAGGAAACAAGAGTGGCACAAGGCAAAGGAAGGCAGTGCAAGAGGACTGCGATAGTAGCAGTGGTGGGAAAGGGAAGCCACAGAAAGAAAAAGAAGAAACTACAGGGGAAAGGAGAGGGGAGATGCAGGGGACAGAATAAATGTTGTGAGTTGCAGACAAGCGCAGTTGCAAACAAACCAAGCGATTATTGCTGTAAGGAAAACTTCCGCAGCTCTCCTCCAAGAAAATGTCATGTATTGCTCCTGCCCCCAAACACAACCCAGCTAGAATAAAATAGTGTGTGACGTCACAAGGACAACACGCTCTTCCACAGCCCAGTAAAGAGTGCATACAAATTCCTGCAGAATAAGTGCTTTCAAGGCAAACCCAGCAATTTGTACAGTTAAGCTGATCTTGACTTTATTTAGCATTTCCATGACACTCAGCATATTCATATCACAGTGCAATACTGCTCACTGCACAACGGCAGGCGTAAGGCAAGTAGGGTCTGCTCTCAAGAGCACAGAGAACTAACTGACTGGTCTATGCTGTAGCTCTGAACTGGAAACACGTTATGTGGGCCCCAGCTCAGCACTTTAAATGCAAGTCCAACCATCCCCTTTTTGATGGGTGGATAACGCTTAAATTTTGCATAATCAACACATCCATTTAATTTGGTTTAAGCAACTCTAATGCTAAAAGAGCATTTCTCATTGAAAGCCTTTGCCATTCCCACCACAATATTTTGTACGCAGGAACAGCACCAAGCATTTTTGGCAGTCGTAGGAGTCCTCCACTTGTTCCTGTCTCATGCCACTACCTAACTTTTCTTATTGGACAAAGTTGTCTTCATAAAGCTAATATCCCGCAGCGTGTCACTCTATTCATTTCAGTGTCCTTTATCTTTTTTATTACCTACCGATTTTTCTGCCAAGACCTTTTCATGATTGATCTGTTACAACTTTATTAGAAACTGTTCACTTACAGAAGGCTTGGGAGGGGTCACATTTACTCCCAATGTAATTAAACTGACAGCAGTGGCTTTATCCCAAGAAAAAATTTGACTGAACATTCACAATAAATAATGAATTCCAAAATTACTCAACTGATTCTATATCTCTTGTTTCTCCTCTAGAGAGTTAAGGTCTATATTGAGCCATGCATCTTGGTCTTGTACGCATCCTTTATTATCAGGAGATATCAACAGTAATTACATCAGGGTCTGTGAGTTAGTTAATTGGATTTACAATATTCTGATCATGAATCTAGATCAGACCTGGTTTTGAATCCTGGGTAGGTGGAACTGCTGGCATAGTAGCTATGCAAGAAACATTTGTTAGCTAAATCACTCATCTGCATTTCATTCATTACCTATTGTTACAAAAGCAGCAAAAAATCATAAGAATCTGAAGTCACTTATAATTACAGTCTGTCTTTCTATACCTATCACACATTTCGCTCTTCTGTTTCCTTTGTAGTGCGTGTGCTCTTACCACCTCCCTTTTTTACCTCCAATCCATGAGAGGCTGGTTTATTACACCATTTCAGAATTAAGTAATAGGTTTTCCTCTAGCTTATGTGTTGTGTTCACCTCCTCACCTTTTTATCGTCTCCTGTCTGCTCTTCATAATCACCGTTCTCTTTTCCTTTCTGGAAAATAGACATGACTGTGCCCAACTTTGAATCTTCAAACTGGTTGCCACATGAAAGTCTAAACATTGCCAGTTCTTCTTCATTGTATTATTTGATGCTAGGACTGGCCCCTGGGATTTTCCTGAGAGGAATGACTCCGTGACTAAGTTTTTTGACAAATGTGAGCTGTAAGAGGACAAATTCGAAAGGACAAAGGGAACTCTTTGTCCTTCATAGCAGCAAGAAAACCCAGGCAGTTGTAAACTCTGCCTGGTTGCCAATATTTAAGAAATATTTCATCAATTTAATGGGCAGATCTAGGTACAGATCTCCTAGGTACTGGCACTTGGAGATAGTATGGATAAATTTTAGGCCATACATCACATTTTATGTGGGCATCAGCCATTTAAATAGGGAGAAATGTTACTAATGGAAGAACTTTATCAGGAAAATAGCCTGACATGACCAAGGGCATTGTAAAAACCAGTGTCATGTTGGGTTACAGTGCTACCACCTCATATCACACTATGAAAATGTTCTTTTTTGTGACCATAAGTTAGTCAGACCTTCACAGATGTGCACTGTGTAATCACTTCAAACACTTGCTTCCATGACTTTACTCCTCCAGTTAAAAACTACTGATGTGATGCTTTCATGGCCTCCAAAGACATTGTAGGGTCAATGTAAATAACCTGTGACCTCCATGAAAACCTGACACAAAAGCTATAAGAGTATTTTGGTTTATGCCAGTTTGTGTTTATAAGGTGCCAAGGAAAGTAATTATTGTGGTTATGAAAAATGTCATGCGATATGTCCTCTAGAGCCTGGAGCTGGAAAAAATGCAGAAGGCAAAGCATCTTTTGCAGGACTATTTGTTAAAAGGCAACATAGGAAATACACTGATGTAAAATTTGCTGGTTTAGGCAATCCACGTACAAATAGCAGGGGGATAGCACCACGTGGTCATCAAGAGCTAAATTGTGGAAGTGCTTATCAAAGAGCAAAGCCATCAAATTCTGTATGAAGTACATCTCACATATAGCAAGCCAAGTCCTCAGGTAAACAATGTTGGTGAGTCACTGCAGGCAGACCAGGGGTTGAACTTCCTCACATAAGCCACCTGCCAACTAATTCTGAGGAACACCAGTAAAATATAACATCTGTTTGTAAGTAATTTGCCTAGGGGAAAAAAAATGCCATTCAGGGAATAAATAAGTATTCTGATGCAAATACTGTGCCTCGTTATTTCTTTGCCTCATGACTTGCTTTTGTCACACACGCTGAAAATACTTTGTTTTCCATGCCTCTAGCCCCTGGGGAAAGACACTTATTATTTTCCATTTCCTTCCCTTTCCCTCAATTGTACATCCACATTTAGGGTTTCACTTCTGCTGCTTCTTCATCTTCCAGCAAGTTCTGACACTATTTTTTAAAATGGGAAGTTGTGGGGTACAGTGTGGCAGGACCAAAATTCTGTGAACACAGGTTCTGTAAACTTGCAGGTATATAGCACAGCAAAACCTTTGACGTCTTCACTGCACTCTTCCAACGGCAAAAATGAATCCATCCTTTTTATCCCTTAGAAACCGACCGCGGAGCACTGCAATCTCTTCTTCCACATTGGGGATCTTTACTTCCCTGTCTGGATTAAGGAGAGATAGAATGTACCCATCTGTTTTAATGTGGTTCTGATTAATATGCTGTCAGCCACCCTGAAAACACTCGGATATTAACTCGCTAATGGGAAACTTGAGCTAATTAATGAGTGCGTGTACACACTGGCGCACGTGTGTCCATATGCACAAGTGGATACGTGTGTGCACCGTGGTGTGCCAGCGTGGGATCCCCACCGACAGCCAAGCAGAGAGGGAGGGAGCCCCACTGGGTCACTCTCGCCCTGTTGTTCCTCCTCTGGAGCAGGCACAGCAGCAGCAAGACTTCCCTGTGACAAGTTTTGAGATTTGTCATGTCTGCACCCACTGATGTAGAAACTATGAAAGTGGCACCAGAAGCAATGATGGAAGGATAATTAAAAAATAATTAACAAGAATAATTTGCAAGGGGCCAAGGGACAAGAGCTTTTATTTCATCAGCTGGTGTAAGTGATTAAATAGGTACACAACACTAATGTAAAAGTATCCCTTTTTTAAAATTGAGAGGAGGGAAGGCGTAGTGGGAATAATTACCAATTACTTACTTTCTTTTGTTCTTTTGTCAGACTAACTCGCATGACCAAGTAGTTTATTCCAAGACAAGCAGTTAACAAATCACCTACCCCCACTTTGAAGAGCAGCTCTGGCAGCATGATGGTATCTGACGGAGAACACAGCTGCGCAGATAAAAGGAAAGAGAAACAGCAGAACAATAGACTCTGCATTTCAATGCCCCTGGATGGGGGGTATGATGAGAGGAGGGGAGGAACTCTTACTGCATCTCCCATCAGCTATCATTCTGCTGCTCTCATCTTGTTGACAACACTCTGAAATCATTTATTGCTTCATGAAAGAGGAGAAGAAAAGAATTGAGTTTCCTCATGATATTTTGTGATTTGTTTTGGTTTCTGAAACTAAGAAAGATTACACCCTATCTCGAAGAGATACACACCATAAGACTTGCTTTCAGCCAGGCACATCTTCCTAGCAGCTAATTGTCTTTCCCCTGGCAGAGGCAGCTTGCCACATTATCTGGCAGGTTCCTGCTGCTGGTGAAGGTTGTTGCACTGTGCCTAGTACCAGAAGGCTGTCCACTTGAGAATAAATCCCACAACAAGAGAATAAATCCAGGTGATCTCGTGCATTGCTCTGAAAATAATCCAGTCTCTTTCATTTGAGTATTTTAGCTCTCATACCTTCTTACTTTCAAGTCTTGTGGCCACCACTGCAGTTCCTGCATGTGGATGGAAACCCGATGTCAACCTTATCATAGCCAGGACCTGCTTCTTCTGGTTTAGATTAAGAATCAAGTGAGCGCTTTTTTTCCAGGGCAGTTTCAAGCTCTAAATCTGTGGCCTTTCCTTCAAGGTACCTCGATCTCCGGTTCCCTACAGCTCCCTGTTCTTCTGACATTCCTTTATACTTGGCCTCTGCCAGAAATGTGATCAAAATGGTACCAACAGCAAAATGATTCACAGGTATAAGAACTAGCCCAAAACATACAACAAGCCTGAGAAGAAGCCTTCTGTTATTAAAATACCTCACAAAGAAAGAATCTAAATCCCAGGTCAGCATCCAAGCTGCCGATTTCATGCCAGATTTCCAGGCCAGTACAGCATGAACACATTTCTGGGAAGTATCCAAGCCTTTGAATGCTCCTCTAGACCTTTCAAGTTCACCAAGCATTAATGACTGTATGAAAAATGCAAATTAAGTACCATATGTGAATTCAGAATTAAAGCCTTATAGAGAACAATGTGGAAATATACATTCCGGATGCATTTCTGCTTGGAAGCTAAAAGAAGAACAGCTTTCAGGATTTTGCCAGGTTCCCCCGTTGTAATTCTATCCTCTCTTTTGAACAACACTCTATGTAAATGATGACAGGGCAGTTAAGCACAGTGATTGTTAAACGTTTCCTACTGTTCAGTGCTGATTTTATCAGAGTTTTTCAAATTCAGCATCTTTATTTGTCCTGCCATTCAGTCAGTGATAAGTGTCTGCTTCTCAGCAGTCCTACCAAACATCTCTTCTCTAGGTTTGATCTTCATCCCCCGTCACAAGTATTCTACAATATAAAAGCCAGGCTTTCAACAGCAAAGAAGTGGATCTAGTCACGTGCCAGATGCATATTCATTTCTTGTACTCAGTCCTGTTTACTTCTGTTCAGGGAGTAGGAGCAAGTTACCTGGCACTGCACCAAGGTCTTGCCTAGACTAGGCTGGAGAGAGTCTTATAATCACAGCGAGGTTTCCCCAGTGCCACTACAATACAGCACATTCCAATGAAACAAATTACCAGCAAGTACTCAGGAGCGATCACATCGCTCCTGCAGATTGCACTTGACCCAAACAAGGTTAATTGTCGTGTTAGTCTCTACACACGTAGGCTTTGCAGTAACAACTACTTCCAAAGGAAAACATGAAGGTCCCTAACTCTTTATTTTCCAAATCGGCTCTGCTGTTTTCAAGATACTGTTTTTTTTTCTCTCTTTGGGGTTTTTTTTGGTTGGTTTTTTTTTTTTTTGTAATCACCAGAGTCTTCTCTACACAAAGGAAATTTTCATATTATTTCAGTGTCACCTCTGATAACACATAACCCAAAAGTAGATGACACAGGTGCTGGCGTGACAGATAATACCATTAAACCCCACCGTAGACCCACCCAGAGCAAATCTATTTCAGGCTCTGCTTACAAACGTGAGAAACTCTTCACATTAAGACTCTGCCAGAGTAAACTGGAGTCCACAGATGTTAAATAAAAAATGGAACATCAACAAGCACTACAAAGCCATTTTTTGAAGCAAAGCTCCAAAATCATCCCTTTATTCATATGCATATATAAAATTCCCTGAAGTGTATGGTACTTTGACAGAAACTTGCACAGCACTATCTCCTCTACCACATGGTGCTCTTGCTCTGCCTCAGAACCTGGAGCAGGCTACAGTACATTTAGCTTCTTTACCTCCTTTCATCCCTTCAGCCTGAAAGTCCTCATGTGTACCAGGAGAACACCAAGAGCTGCTTACCCCCCCAAAAAAAATCAACACTTTACATTTTCTGTAGTTCTCTGCACAATAAAATCTACCAAAATGTAGCTCAAATATTCTACGGAGCTGGGTGATGCAGATGGAATTTCTCAGCTGCTAATGCAGCATTTGCCGGTAATGGTGGAGTACCTACAAATGCCTTGTGAAACACCAGTCAATTAACTTTCAGACTTAGTGGCACCCCACACTGAAGAGGAAGTTTCCAGCTATGGTATATTTCTAAACACATGGCCATTTTATAACTTGTACTAAAGTAACTAATTATAGATTTGACCTCTCCATAAAAAAACGGAACATCATGCCTCTTTTAAAATGAATTGTTTCTGAAATGTTGGGATATTTTGTTGCACAAAATACTTTCCATGGTTTTGATTCAGTCTCTGAAAAACTGTGTTCATGTCCATCTTTACTCCTGAGGTCTTTTCTGTCTTCTACAAGAATCTCAGAGCTATGGAAGGGGATAATGCAAAAGAGCCACATAAGATGAAGGCCAACTGCTAAGAAAAAAGTATGAGTTAGCCAGGAATTGGTTTAGACTGGAAGTTAGATGAAGGGTTCTCATTCATTAAAGAGCTGAGGTTCAAAAACAGTTTCTCCATAGGAACACAGAAGAAACAACCCTAACAACTTTAACATGGATTTTGCCACACATATGAAAGAGATTAGGAGATCTGACATTTCACAATGCAATAGACTGGTCTGTGCAACACAGGAAATGCCATTCTTTCTACGTCTCCTGTGAGAGTCACCATTTAAAAGAATAATTTCAGAAGCTACAGAATAAAAACTCATAAAGCATTATATATACAGCTTATAACTAGATCTCTGTACACACACACAGAAAACAACCGAAGGCAAAATTATTTGCTATGTTGGACTGAGCACAGCCACTCTCAATAGGGGAATAATCCTCGTAGTGTAATTTCCTGAAGGAAAGGATAGCAAAGTAGTCGTGTCCTACTGTACAAAAGTACGTAGCAGTATGGCTTATTGATTATCTGGTAAAAGTCCTGAGCTCTGTCATGATAGAGTTTTTTGAGAGAACAAGAATTGTCAGGTATTGTATAAAAGTCTCTACTTTGATCGAGGATTCTGGGAGAACTGTAGGAAAATAAGAACAAATGGAATAAAATTTGGACTAGAATTTACTGTGAAAATTTCAACTTTTACTGGTAAAACATCCAAGGCTCTCAGCTGTCCTATTGGCAAAGAGCAGTCTGCATGAAAATGCACACTGCAGCAGTGAACCCCAGAATCCAAAGCAATTTTTCTCATAAAAGGAGTCCTGGTGAGAGATGCATGGGTACCACCCCATCATGAGTTCTGCTGGCACCTCCAGAGGGGATGAGGTGCTGACACCGGCATGTATTTCCTCTCCTCACAAGCATGATCCATTGGGCAAAGCTTTTGGCTAATGTTAACAAATGGAAACATGCAGATCTCTTCTCTCTGGCTTTTATCCTGCAAGGTTTTCCTCATTATTTTCCTCTGGCTCAGACCCTCTCCAGTCTCACCAGGCCAGTGCTCTAGCATATTTTTCTGATATCATCTAGAGCGACTCCTTTATTTCCATGCAAAGTACCAGATGAAGTTTCTGAAGTGGGAACACTTTTCTCCTAGGAACAGCACTATGTCTCCCATCTGTTTTCAGAAGCAGACAAATATTCATGATCAAATATCATGACTATCCAGATGAAACATACTCAGTCCAATAACCTAAAGTGAAACCCTCTGTTTTTCATTACTTACTCTCTAGCACATCTGTTCTTCTAACAGAATTACTTATAATGCTGAATGCTTGACAAAACTGGAAAAGCTGGATATAAAGAGGAAGCTGCCACTGGCATGTACTGTAGGGGGGGGTGTGTGTGTGTCTTTTNNTTTTTTTTACACACAGGGAGTGACCACCTAAGCAGTTTAGAAGTTGTACTTCCCTTTTCTTTGGTTCTTTCATCATGAAATTGACAGTGACAATTTTAACAAAATTGCTTTTGTCTTCAGATCACATTGGTACTTGTTTGTCCAACTCCCTATGAAACTATGAGAATCCCCACACAGTCCTTTTTAGCGCCCTTAACAGCATAAGTGCAAAAGGAAAAACATATATATTACTCGAGCAGCTGGTATAGACCAACCAATGTAAACAAGAGAGAAAACTAACACGCTGTGGGGTCTTAGATACACCATGTAGGAGACAATACCCTAGAGAATCATGGTTAAAAGGCTGTACAGCTAGATATCCACAGATAGACGTTCACAGATATGCAGCGGCCTTTCATTGGTAACGCATGACATAATGACAAAGCGGAAAACAATTTGAAGTTTTATTTAGAATTACATTTTTCTTTGTACTGACACCCTAGAGGAAGCAGCCTATGGTGATATAAAAGGGACCATATTGACCCCTTCTTGCTTTTGGCAGTTGGGCTAGCAATAACTGTCTCTTTTTATTAATATTGTTTTTATCTAGCGCTGTAATGACCATCCCGCATAGGTGAAATGAAAGACATTTANTTTTTGCTGTCTAGGAGAAACAGCCCTCGTGGGCCAGCCACCTCACCTGGCATTCTCAGAAACTAACTGCAAATCACTGTGCCCAAGAGGTGGGATCTTGCCATCAAGCATGCCACGGTCTGCAGCTCTCTGTGCCAACATGATCAGCAACGATGACATTGATTATGGAGAAGTTTCTGACGACAACCTAAGTCTTTCTTACAGGATTAATCAGTGTTCTCGTAAAAAGTAACGGAAACTATGGAACAAGCGCTAGCAAGCTGTCAGATGTTAGGCCTGCCTGGGTGAGCTCACTCTGTTGAGATGTGAACTGAGACGTTATCATCTCCAGGCACCAGCAGCAATGAATTGAACAGATCTTAAAGCCCAGTTCCTTTCCTGTTACTCCTCCATAAAGGAACAGAAAAATTTATTGGATATTTTTAAACAGAGATTCCTATCCAAGACGCGTAAAGAAAAAAAGAGATATTTCTCCCCTTAGCTAGGGATCTGTGGTAGGAGATGTCACCCTCCTATGGGAGCTGAGGATATGTCTATACTGCAGTTATCATCCAGTATAAGCAGAATATCCTACATCACTTGCTCACATAACTGCCAGCCGCAGAGATACAGCACTGCGTTTCTCAGTGCAGGTTATAAAACCTGTCTGGGAAACTTAGCACACACTTGAACAGGTTTAGCAGCCCGCACTAAGTTTTATATTGCCATAACGATGCTGTTAATGATAATTTAAAGACAGCTCAAGTCTTGTCTGAAGGACAACTGTGCCAATCTCACCTGAAGGAATAATCTGAAATAACAGCCATCCAAATCTATCTTTGGCTTCACAACTTCATCAGTATCACTGTGGCTAGGGACTGCTCTGAGCTTCCTTGTGCTTTTTCAGAGGGAAACGCCAAGTCAGTGCCTGTCTTGCTGCTGGACGGGTATATCTCAGAAGCACTGAAGCCAGTGAGTTAAAGAGGGAGCTAAGAGAGGCTTATGAAACAGCAGCTCCTAAGCCTGCTGGGAGTGAACACAAAGCAAAGCACCTCCAAAGCAAACCACCTCCAAAGCAAACAATCGCACACAGTAAGGAATGCTACTGGTACAATCAAACGTGTTATTCTTAATTTCCTGGAGCTCTGAGCTATGCCAACAAATAGGATTAGGATTTGGGAGACCTAGACCTGAAGAGTGGGACCCTGATTGCTTATTTGACCTGGGCTCATTGCACCCTGAGCACAGCTCACATTGTTCCTTTGCACAAAACACAGGGGTCACCACAGCATCCCATCTCATAGCTAAGTTTGCAGCCTGTGGGAAAACTGTAAAAAGATTTCTTTACTTAACAGCTCAGTCAAATTTTATTAACATTTGGATTTTGGCTTCTAATACGTTGTCAGGTGTCATTCTCACATGGACCTCTTTTTCAGCTGCAGAAAGGAGCCATTTCCTTTCAGGAATGGCACTTGTGAATCTCCATTCAGGAAGGCATATGCTTCGCCTTCTCTACCTGGACCCCGCTTGCCCATACACCTAGCTCTGGATCTCAGAAAGCTGTGCTTCAGCTGTGGTTTTCCAGATAGTTTTTGCCCTCTCTATTATTATCACCACTGCTGTCTTCTCTAACTTCTTCTAGCCTTGGTGATTTTGGATTGCAGATTGAAAATGTGCCAACAACATGAGGCCGCTGTGAAAGAACCCAATACCATCCTGGGATGAGATCATAAAAACGTAGCCTGGAAGATATGTGAAGTAATTTTGTTCTTCTGTTTAATGCTGCAGAAGCTCCCATTGGAACACCATGTCCAGTTTCAGGGGTCATACAAGAGGAAAGATGATGAGTAACTGGATATACAGAATAGCCACAAAAGTAACCAGAAGGCTGGAAAGCATGAAAGAACGAGGGTTGCCTAAGCTAAATGCATTCTCTACATTATCCAAGGAGACGGCTCCACAGAAAGAGAAAATTCAATGCTGTTTCCTTCGGAGAGCTGAAGATCTTGAGCTACAGGTGGCTGGGGGGGATGCTGAGTGCCTCTCCCAAGGAATTCAGCCTATTGGAAGAGCAGGCTCCAGGGTCGGCTCGATGCAGTGTACCCACATTGCACCACTGTGCGTACACACATAGCCCATAACAAGGAAAACAAGAAATGAAGTATCAGTTCTCACCTTACAGAGGTTAGTTACTTAGAAGTGTAGAAACACTGAAACATGTTATCAATAATTGTCAAAGCAGCTTTCATCTTTAATCCTTTGTGCCGCTTGCATTATACACTATCAAAAAACATGGTTGTGTGTGCTATATACCTAGTCGTTTGCATAACTATATTTAATTTTTAATGTAGTATTAATCAGAGGACAAAGAGTCGAGTACTGCGGCTCAATAATCTTATGAAGTCATCATAACATTTTAACTTGAGCAGTAACAAATAAGACAGTTAACGGAATCTCAGGCTTCAGGGTATAAACTGGTTGCCTGCAGAAGTTAACAAGAAGGATGGATGGATGTTACACAACTGACTCAGCACATAACATGGATTCACCGTTCTCTCAGAGTATCTCATATTGAATACCACAAATCCCTGCATTTTGATCTCTGCCATTTGGGCTGTTAAACATGCTGGTACCTTTTTGCCCTTCTTCATACATCTGCTTAGGAAACCCAACTCTGCTTACAAGGAAAACCTGTAAAAATTTGGTTAAGAAGTTGATGCATAGGCAGATCTTACACTGAAAGTTTACCTTTCGCTCTTGAAATATCAAAACAGTGGCTTTTCTAGCTTCATCCAGGCTATAAGTTCTAACAAAAAAAATTATATTTTTCTTGAGCTCTGGTCTTTCAAATCCATATACTCAGATTTTGTCCTTTTTGTATTTCCCTCACTCCTAAATATTTTGGTTTATTTTCTTTTCATTTTTAACCAGAGACTCAAATTATATATTTTATCCCCATCTGAGTGGATACCAGGATGAATACTAAGATGAAATATGTAGTTCGTTTTCATCAGAATAGCTTGCAGAATTTGTTCCTTCACCTTTTTATCACAGCAGTATCATCTCTACATATTGTGTTATTACACTACTAAATGATAAAGGACTCCAAACAGTATTTTTCAGAACTATTTGTGCCTAACATAACATGTCTCTCATATCATCTTATATATATATTTAAAAGAGGTATCCTGTTATCTGTCCTCAGTCATTCACTCATCTCAGACTTTTCTTATAAGGTAAATTCTTCCAATTACAGTGGGCAGCTGCAGAGAAATTTTGTCTGGGATAGAAATACTTTCCAATAAGTTATGTCATCTTTCATCTGTAATTTACAATCTTACATATACAAACAAGAAAACATATAGTGAAACTCATCTGAGATGATTATAAACAAAAATAGATTTAAAATAGCTTGAAAGAATTTATGACTAATAATGTGCCCTCATCTGTATAGAAAATGGTCATTAAAAGTCAAGGAATCACATGCAAGAAAGTCACAGTATTATGGAATTGCCTAAGTCCAAAACCAACTCTTCTTCCAGAAAATACCAGCTGCCAAAATATTTCTCTTTGCAGTCTCTGCTTTGAAACCCATTGTCAACCCACAACTACTCAGTGAAACCACAACTTAAGACACACCGACCTGCCTATTAGCCTCACAAGAGGATAAGTTAATGCACAGCAAATCAGAAAACATTTTTATTTAGACACCTGTTGCTAATACTATATAGGAACTTCCACTATGGAGTTTCTTTTCGTTAAAGCTCAAAACGCCTTCACTTCTTCTGCCTATGTCAAACTCTGCACCTCATTTAGGGCCAGTTTCCAAAGCACGCTGGAGTAGAAAGAAAGATTTATTCCAATTTATTCCAAACTTTCAGAAAGAAGTAACCAAAGTAAACTGAAGTCTTATCAAACAAATATTAATCAAGTTGGCATTCAACAGAGGTCTGAATACAGTGTTATCTAATATTTTAAAGCAAGTTTATTGCCCCAGTGCTTATAATGAGCATCTCCATTCTTATTGCTGCATTGGGCATTTCAGCAGGGTTTGACCTGGTCGCAGTGGGGCAGATAATAAGGTTGTTCAGAACAAGACATGTGGCAGGAACAAAAACAGCAAAGCAACAGTTGGTAAGGGTGTTGGAANATACCACAGAGATGTCAGATGGTAGTGACTAGGAACCAAGGTGGGAGTCAGGCCCACGTGCTGGTAAATAATAATAATATAAGATAAAAATTGACACGTCATGAGGAAAATCTGTTAATAGGCTACCCCACTCAGAAAAATAAAACCAATATTATGAATTGGCAACAAAAGATTTTAATTAAATGATAGGTGTTTGTTTCCAATTGTTTCTTAGAACACTATATAAAAAAAAGATTTTTTTTTTTCCTCATGTGTATCTGTGTAAACAAATACGATGCTACAACAGCACGGNGCACTGAAAATTTACATCAAGATGCTTCTCTTTGTTCTTTAATAGACTGTAAATTTTCTTTAATAGACTGTGAATTTCTGTTGCATAAATTGTTTGTATGCATGAAAAAGCATGTAGGTAGGTGCACACAAAAAAAATCTTAGAAGAATAGAGAAGGAAGCAGGACAGCTTAATAAAATTAATCTGCTATCACTTGGTGTTTCTCATGTCCACTCGTGCTAATCCACACACCCTCTAATGATACCAACCAGATACTATTCCCGTGCTGCACGTAGGGTGAGTAACATAGAAAAGGCTAAACAGGCTGCCTGTATCTACAGAGAAAATGCCAGCGGCTGAATTTAAAGGCAGGACTTCTTTGGCTCCTTGCCCAGTTCTTAAAAACCTGGACTGTCTTGCCATTGACACATACATTTCCCTGCAAAACTGCCCAAACTGAAAGCTCCCAGGTTTTGCTGCATTAGCAAGTTCATCTCCTCAACCTGTCACTCGTGGCCTGAACCCTCTTAATTAAGATTCAAGAGGACCAAAGTGGCTGCTGCTCAGGGTCACCGGGCAGCCTTGCATCAAACCCCGGTGCTTTGAAGAGGAACCTTTGGTCAGGAGATCTGCTCATTAGGGAGTTTGCAGGGTCTGTGTGTACTGCCAGACCACAGGTCACAGCTTTTCATGACCTTTCTCTGCGCTGGAGCAAGAAAACTTAGGTGGCAAACTGACTGATGTGTTCTGCCATTTGGGTGGGGGTTGGGGAGGACACAGGACGTGGGAGTGTATTTTGTATCAGACCTTCATGTTTACCCCCTGCAGGGAGAATTTCTGTCCCTGACAATTAATTCAGTAAACACTCTTATGGTGTTTCAACTGTTTACGACCTGGTATTTTTCAGGAACATACACAGGAAAAACAGGACTTTCCTAGTACCAGCTCTCTGTGTGTTTACACAGCAGGGAGGGTAAATACTTAATGTATGTGCCAAAGTAAATATGATTATTACCCTCATCATTGTGAAAGAAATTACTCAAAAGTGAGATCAATAGGAATTCGTTACAAATGCATGATAAGGTAATTTTAAAATCAGGATAAGAATTTATAGAGAGCTAAAGTAGTGAAAAACAAATATATAATGAGAAATATTAAATTATCTTTGTTATGTAGGAGGAAAGTTTGACATTAAGGATTTTCTCTAAATATTTGTTGGCTGTGTAGTGACTAACATTAAATATCAAAATGACAGCTAAAGTCTTATATTAGCACATCAGCAAGCAAAGGCAGTGGTATAAGTATGATTGCTAGGATGTATGAGGATATTTAGAGGCTGACTGAGGTAGCAACACAGATTTAATGAGTGTACTCAGCAAGACATTCTGGCATTCAAAAATTACACATTTTAATTAATAACAAAATTTCTGCCCAGACCAGTACAAAATAGGGCTTGCCCGCTTCCCTTAAACACAACATCTTTGAGGCCAGTCTGGTTATGAGATGGCTCTGCTTTAGCTTCCAACCACTTAACCATTTCAAAGGTAATATTGTACCTACTTTGCTTACCAAATGACAACGCGCTGCTTGGTGACCTTATGTGCCGCGGATTAAGACAAAGTGAATATAGTCTCCTGTGGCAATAGCAGAAATCAGCTTCCCTTCTCCTTTCTCACGTTCTACATGTAACCAATAATCAGTCTAACAGCATACAACAATTTAGAACAGTATTTTACAGAAACTTGATTAAAATGACAAGTTGGGAGGAGGGGGAAGAGGAGAGCAAACTGAATTTGCAATTGCCAGAGGGAAATGCATTAACCTTGGTGGGCTTTTTAGGAAGTTGCTTTTTAATGCATCTAGACACTTCTTTTGATGTCCAGTGCATCCAGCAGCTCTGTTTCCCTGGTCAGTCCAACTGACAACTACCTAGAGAGAGCAAGAGCTCCCATCCAGAGCACGTACAGAATTTCTCCCTGGGGAAAAAAAAAAAAAAAGTGAGAGGAGGCAAGAAAGGAAAGAAGATAAGGAAAGAGAGGAATATAAAGAGGAAACTTGCTAGACAAACACCTCATCTTAATGTGAAGTTAAGACATGCCTGGGGCTTGCAGCCAGACAAGGAACCTGAGAAATGCTCCAATGTTAAGTAATAGAGACTGTTTTTTTTTTTTTTTTTTT
>VZSZ01009676.1:584829-687880 GCA_013398815.1 Ibidorhyncha struthersii
TTCACCATATTAACACCTGAACACTTCAAAAAAAAAAAATTAATGCATTTCAATTTTCTTCCATAACTCTTCATTAGTCAAAGATTGCATCAAATGAAACAACAGTTTCAGTTACTGACAACAGTATGCAGTGACAGAAGTGATGCCTGGGGAGGGATGTGGCAGGAAGGAAAAGAGCACGGCACCTGCAAAGAGATATGATGGATCCAGAAGCTCCCTTCTTCCAGCTTGCCCAGTGCTTTGGGAAGCACAACCTCTTGCCACTCTCCAAGCCATCTTTGCAATCATGGCTTGGGGCTGGGGCACAAATTTAGGTGAGATGCCCAAGCTTGTGGGGAGGGCAGGGGATTGCTGCCTGAAGGGGAAAGGGCCACCTTTTGAGGAGAAAGGCAAAGCAGGAAGAAAGGGTGAAGAGCATGAACGTGGCAGCGCAAGAGCTGGACGAGTTGCTGTCACCAGGAGGAGCACCAGGCTGCCCTCAGGAAAAGCAGCAGCCATGCCTGAGTCTGTCTTCATCCCTCCCCATTTCTCCCACAAAAGCATGGGGAAAGGGAGAAGATAAATATTTCTTACAAGGAAAATATCATGTGACAAAGAAGAAAGAAACTACTTTGCAGAGTTTCCATTATTTTTATTTTTTCACATTTCTTCACTGTTTTTCTTGGCCATCAGCTTGGGTTGGTATGCATTTGCTCCACCAAACTGCTTCACTCTCTCTGTTGGAGGGTCTCGCTCTTCAGAGACGTTAGATCAGAACAAGGACCAGTCCTATGCACTTAGTGAGATGAGGAGGCTTTTCCCTTCAAATCATTGCCTGGTTCCTTTCTTTCATCCTTTTCAAACCACACATTTCTCTCTGCATCATTTTCCCTTTTCAAAAGGTAACTGCTTCCCCTCATCACCGCAAAACAACAACGATGGGTTACGCTGCAGACTGCTACAGGGGCAGCTTGGGAACCCAAATAAACTGACACACTGATGCTTTGTCTTGTTCTCAGTGCACATAGGACATAGCTTTTTAGAAGGTTTTTCTGGTCTCAATAAAAAAAAAAAAAAATCAGAACAGTCTAGCTAAATTATTTGGCTATCTTATTTAGGTTAAACAAACTTAGGTTTCAACCAAGGCTTACAAATTGTGGGGGTTTCCTTTTTTTTTTTCTTAGTGTTCTAAACTTTAAATTTTTCTTTGAGGGAAAAGAAAAATACATCAAAAATTCAGAAATAATGGGATAATTACCCTTTCCATTCATAAACCATACTGAAAGTAATTAGTAAAAGTCATGGAAGATGTATTGAAGGCTGATATACAAAAAAGATAGAATCCCTGGCTCCTGGGGGAGATAAATACACAAAGATAGAATTCCCCCTGGAAACTGAGGAGAATACCAAGGAAAATAATTTTTCCTGTTCTTAATACGCTCCCCCACCCCCCAGATCTTTTTCTGGCCAGTGCTGGAGTCAGGATACTGAGCGAGGAGGATCTCTGCCCTGCCCTAGTAGAACTGCTCTTATCTTCCTAAAACGCAGCAAATATCTCACAAGGTCTGACAGTACCAAGACTCACAATGGGCTATAGTTAGTGATTAACTAAACCTTGGACCTTCCTGGCCAAGTCTGGTTTTGATACATTATTTGCACTTCACCCAGGTTGTCCTGTATGTGTTCCAGCTCCTGGTACAACAAAAAAGCTTTATACAAAACATCATAAAGTTGGAAGGGACATCAGTCACAGCAACAGTGAGACCAGTCACGCGGTCCCTTTGCACGCACTGGGAAGCCTAGAACAATACGTGAGGCTGCAACCCTTTGTTTATTCAACTCGAATGTAACGAGCCATGCCCTGCGTCACGTTACAGAGGGTCACCACTCCACCAGGGAGCCTTGTGTACACACAGCCTTGCCATTTCAAACAAGCTGAAATTTTGGTTTGCCTGCCATTCTGCCTCCTTCTGTAAATAAATGCCGTATGACCTGGCCATCTCAAGCTTCCAACTTACTTGTCATAAAATAGTCATTTATATCTGCCATGAATGCTCTTACTCCCCATGTACAACTGTCATGCATGTGTCCTACATGTATGTATGATTACACACCTTTTCTGGCTGGTAGAGACTTAGCGATGTGATGAAACAATTGAAAATAATGAGTTTTCTCCTCCTTCTAAAGTAGCAGCTTTTTAATGCAAACACCTAGGCTTCACCTACAAATGCAACTTAGTAGGACAAAACAAATAAAGAAAGCTAGAGTCCCCTCCCTTCCTTCTGCTTCCTCTAGACTCCTTTTCAGCAGCACCTGAAAGGGGCTTAACCTTTCATGTTCCTCTGAGTTACCATTAAAAAAAAACAAACCACCCACCTCTATCATAGTAGTTAAGTAACTGAAGTTACACACTTTCTTTGCAAGAATTATCAAAAAGTTCAGAGGACCCAGAAAAAGTGCAAATAATAAAAGCACAGAGGAAAGATGCTTGTAAACTTGCACAGAAAATTAGAAAACATTTCTTTTGTGTAAAAGTCTTTTTTTTTTTTTAAAAAAAAAAAAAGATAAAAGGAACAGCTTTTCTAATAAGAAACCTACCCTTAGACTTTACTAGACCATCACTGAACCCTTAGGCCTGTGCAAACATAAAGAGATGCATGGTTTCCTGTGTCTCGCACAAGAAATGTGAGAAAAAACTCTCAAATCTTAAAGTTCTTTCTGTGCAGCAAAGCACCAACTTTGTCATTATATTAGAGTTTAATGGAAAATTAGAAATGTCTGGATCCACTTTTTTATGCCATGTCTTGGTTTCTATCAGGCGTACTGTTACACCAGGACATCTGCTTTGCAGTCTGAAGATGGCCTGCTATACGGGATCATGGGCTGCTTTGGTACAGTGCCCTGAAAGGTTCATATCACATCATGCCGTAGCTCTACAGGGGAACTATGGTAAGACAGGTGTGAGATACCTTTAAAAATACATGCTATAAATGTGTTAAATAACAACAGTTAACAGCAAATTTCATTTTAAGAGCTCTTATTTCAAATTACATAGTCATGCACGCTTTCGGGTTCCGGTGTGCACTTTACTGCCATGCCCAGCCCTGCCTTGACCTCAAAAGGTTCTTGACAATATAAGCAAGAATCCATGTCCAGTACTGGCTTTTCTGTCCCTGTGCCTCGTGGCCTTGTCCTGCATGCATCATGCAAGCTCATGTAGATGAATATTTTTGCCTCATATGTGCACACAGACATTAGATATTCCTAAAAAAAATAAAAATGCATGTATGTGTTAGCCCGTACCACAAGCATTTGCATGTACATAGGTGCACACACACAACTGCATGTCAGCTTATTTGACATCAGTATTCAAACATATTTCTATCCATAACAACAAGTTGATGCTCTGAAATTTTTATCCTTATGACCACCCTGGAGTTTTTAGCAGCAAAGTGTCACTTTGACACTGCAGTCATACTCCCTGCTCCTGCCCTACATCCCAATGACCCTGCCCTCCCCCTCCAATGGATTTTACGTTCTCAACTTTAGTCTTCATGCAGTCAAACAAGACTCTGGGTATAGAGATGCATGTGGTTCGCCTTAAAAACATCCACCTTACTTTCAGTGCCAGAGTGAAGACAGACAATGAAATCCAGGCAAACAGTCTAGGCTGATCTAATCTCAGCTGCTTCTTGCTACTGAAAGTAGGTATACCCAGCCTGTCTCAGATCTCTGTAGAGCCAACAGACATGAGCGCAATTCACTTTTTTAATTAAACCTTTAATTTCTCTTGGCTTTACTGTTTTTAAGTCATTCAGAAGGCACTGATCCTTTCTGAACACAGTTTCTATTCTTCTGCACATCTGGGCAGCACAGTGGGGTCACGTCTACACTCAGCATTCAGCTGTCAAGGCAGACTAACCTTTCACACAACTACCACTTATCCCCAGTTGGACCCCCAAGCTGAGCAACCAAATCTACTACAACTTCTGAAGTTATAAATACTTCTGAAGTTTACTGACTTCTCAAAAATGCTTTAACATGTCCAGGGTTGTTCGTGGTCTCAAAGGAATGCTACAGAGAGCAAACCCTGATGACGAGGCTCTGGTCCTTCAGAAGATGCTGACAGATACAGCCAGTAGGAGGGCAGCTTTGAAGGTTGGACTCTTCAAATGAGAGATCAAACTATATCAGCAAGCTAATGATCTTAGGAAAGAGATCTGACAGGCCATTTAGGAATGTCAATAGAATGTCCAAGAAAACAAACATTATTTTGGTTGATTTCATTAATCTTGGCCCAAATTTTGCTTCCAAAGAGCCAGCACAATTCAGAATGGCAAGTACTTTATCCATATGACAGCATAATAAGAAAATTGCCACTCGGGCTTAGAAAATGAGCCTTTTCCATTTTCTGGCATTCATTTATCTGGAGGAAATCATGCCATATCTGAAATTACGCGGGCCTTATCTTGAAAAAAACACCTTATTGAATCATAGAAGCTGTCAATACAGTTTTAACCTTTGAAGAAACACTTTCTTTCAAAAGGAGTCACATTGCCTTTTGCAAATATAATCCTTGTAGTGACCTATAAAAATATTCTAGAGTGCTCTGTTATTACAGTATCTAATGTCCTTTAAAATGATCTCACCCCCTTCCAACAGTAACTCATTAGTTCAAAGAATAGCATTTCAACTAAGTGCTGTGACAGCAAACAATTTTTAATAAAATGTTGGAGTTATGATCTCCATTTAGCAAACCAAAATATGATGAGCTATTCCTATATGATAGTATAATAGCAGATAATTTCTTTGAACAGTTCTAGTCTGTAGATACTGGACTTTGCCTTCTTGCAATATATAATATTTCTAACTTTTACCTTTAATTAAGTTACCCAAAGAAGAAACCAATGGCTATACAGAAAAAGTAATTCAAAACCAGAAAACGCATAAGATGTTTAGACCATCCAAAATATGCTTAAGATTGCCCTGAATGAAGATGAGAACAGTCTGTCTTGCCTATTCTTCTGCTAATAAAGTTTTGCTTCTCATTAATTGCTTGCCCAGTCTAACTCAAGCTCTGCAAGCTACTTCTCATGGAGCTATCTGTAATCTTCAGAAATTATTGTTGGGAATTACTTGCAGATATTCATCCTTGGTTTTCTTTTGCTCAGTTTTAGACTATCATTCTTATTTAAGCTTCTCTCTCTACTCTTTTAAGTTGTTCTTGTAAAGTATGACTATAACTACAGCTACACAACAGTAATCTTTCACGCATTTGAGCAGGCAAAAAGTCATTCAAACCAGTGAGAACTTCTCACATACTATAATGATCAGTGCAAGTTGCCTCACAATACTAGAGCTGATTGACTTATTCATCGTGAATAAGATACCTGATGAAGAAAGCCCAGGTTTTGCTCACAATTTATTTGCAAATTGCTCGTGATTATTGTAGATCTATCACCGAGTTCTTTCACAAATTCAAATACAGATTTCAACCTACTGGTCAGTCAGAAAACTATTCACTATTGCATATTTTTCATTTAAAGTTGTGATTGGTGACCTGTATTACACATCATTTATGCGCCAAAAGAAAACAACAACATAGGGAATGCTAGTCAACAGAAAACATTCCTCAGGTACAAATTTGTTAACGAAAACTCACTCAGCTGAAGAGACATGAAAATTCTGTAATGGGTTTGCATGGCAAGGTTTTAGAGACAGGCAGGCTACAGGGGTGGTGTCTGTGAGGAGCTGCTAGAAGCTTCCCCCATGTCCAACAGAGCCCATGCCAGCTGGCTCCAAGATAGACCCACCGCTGGCCAAGCCCAAGCCCATCAGTAACAGTGGTAGCACCTCTGGGATAACATAGTTAAGAAGGGGAAAAAAAAAATTAAATAAAACAAAACAAAACTGCACAACACCAATTGCTGCTGGAGAGAGGAGTGAGAATATGTGAAAGAAACCACTCTGCAGACACCAAGGTCAGTGAAGAAGGAGGGGGAAGGGGTGCTCCACATTCCAGAGAAGAGATTCCCCTCCAACCCATGGGGAAGACCATGGTGAGGCAGGTCGTACTCCTGCAGCCCATGGAAGTTAATGGCAGAGCAGATATCCACTTGCAGCCCATGGAGGACCCCACACCGGAGCAGAGGGATATGACAGAAGAAGGCTGTGACCCCATGGAAAGCCCATGCTGGAGCAGGCTCCTGGCAGGACCTGTGGACCCATGGAGAGAGGAACCCACACTGGAGCAGGTTTGCTGGCAGGACTTGTGACCCTGTGGGGGACCCGCACTGGAGCGGTCTGTTCCTGAAGGACTGCACCCCGTGGAAGGCACCCACTCTGGAGCAGTTCATGAAGAACTGCAGCCTGTGGAAAGACTCATGTTGGAGAAGTTCGTGGAGGATTGTCTCCTGTGGGAGGGACCCCACGCTGGAGCAGGGGAAGAATATGAGGAGCGGCAGAGACAACGTGTGATGAACTGACCACAAAACCCATTCCCATCCCCCTGTGCCACTCGGGGGGAGCAGGTAGAGGTCCCCAGTCAGGGTCGGCCCACCACAACTTCTCACGAGTAAACTACTGGTGACCCGAACACCCAGAGCTAATGGGGACACGCAACCAGCAGCAGACTGCACTGTAATAGAATCTGTTGATGAAAGTTCTCAAGACCTTCTTTTTACTAATGCTGCAGAAATATAGAGGACTCCCTAAACTTTTCACACCGTTTATTGTAATGTAAAACAATACAAAGCTATTTTTATGACTGTGAGGAAAACAATGAAAGGGCACATTTTAATACATCAAAAGATAAGTATTAATGCACAGCATAAGAGTTTACAAGGAAAACATTTGACTCAAATGGATGCAGTTCATTAAGCCACAAAAAACAAGACTCTGAAATGAGGTTGATCATTTGGAAGGACACCATCAATAAGAAAAGAAAAATTTCCATGAGCAATTACATGATCTAGAAGTTGTCTTGATAAACTAGAGGGTTTACCTTAAGAACAGAACTATGACTGCACAGTACATATAATCTGTGCTAGCTTTAAAATCAAACTAGCACTGATACGGCAGCGAACTAACTGCTCGTGAGCTCTAGACATCACAAGGGACTTGCTGCAGTTAATGAGGCAGGCAGTTTATATCCCTCCCTGTTCCTCCACACATGGGGATACCAGCTTGTGCTATCACTTGATACCAACTGCAGGAGTCAATGCATCTGCCTGCACTTTTATGGGTTTTATACCAGTGAAATTTCTTTTCCTCTATTTTTTTCCGTATAACAAAAGTCAAAACAGAGATTAAGCCCTTGCTGAGGAAGTTGGGGATTATACAAAATTTAATGCAAATGGGAAAAGATTTTCACAGTCTCTGTCAATTTTAAGTCTTCTGTATTTTTGCAAGGGTAAACTTTAAGTTTGCAATGATGGCCTAGCGGGTTCTTGTTCTACAGTCTTTTACAGGAAGATTCAGTATCATGCTGAAGAAATGGAAAGAAGACATTGAGCAGCTATTCACCTATCATCACATCAGCTATTCAGAAAGTCTGCCCCTCTCACTCCCCCTTAACTACAGATCTTCCTATGCAGATGTATCTGTCACACAACACCAAAAATATGTCAACAACTACATCTTAAGTGCTTGTAGGCACCAGGTTAAACAGGAACCACTCCCTCAAAGTTATGACTGAGTTGCCAATATGGGAAACAATATTACAGTCTAACTGTCCTCCACGACAACCGTATGTATTAAATACTGATGCTGTTATCTTCTTTGTCAACTGAAAAAGTGTGTACAATGCATCGATCTGTAGGTTTTGAACACTGTAAATTCCCATCACTGCAAAACAAATGATAGTAATAGACACACTTCTCAGAGACAGCATATACCAGTTCAGCTATCCACTTGATTCACTCACACCTACAAGATGAACAAGTACCTGAAAGCGCCACCATACTGGTAGGCAGACAAGACATTTCTATATCATTTCAAAAACAGGCTAGTGACATTGAGGACTCTCTTCAGAAAAGCTAGAGCTTGGGTCTTCTTGAGTAACAGACAAAATATAGTACAATGGTTCATGAACTAAGCTCAGGAACAGTCCATCTGAAGTTTAGACATTGAACTACTGTTTGTTACTGAACTAAGCATGAGCCACAAACTACTGATGAATCATTTAAGACCCAGCTGACTGCTTTAAACATTTTTAAAGCATATCTGAACAGAAGCTTAGGTCATGTTTCATCTCCTTATCTTACACAAACCTGTGTTCAAAGTGTTCAGCCAGTGAGTCCTAGGAAATTGAAGAGTGGGGAAACAAGGGGTTCACTGAAAGGGAATTGCTTACCATGAAAGTGGCTGATGCTCTTCTTGTCTGTATCCTCCTCTATTCTTGTACTGCTTTCCTTCGGACTGTTTATTCCCTCCATTCTGTTGTTGTCGTTCTCCTTTTCTCTAAAATTGGTTTCTCTGGATTTTACTCCGCCCACTCCTTTTTCTCTGACCCTCCTCCCTCACCATGAATCCTTTTCTTCAGCTCTCTACCCAAATCCCCATATTTTGTTCCTCCTGTAAAGCTAGGTCGCTGCCCATGTCCACCAGTGCTTGGCATATATTTTGCAATTGCTGGCTACCCTGCACACATGCAGTCAGTCACTGCAGTTGGTCCTGCATCCTACAGGGGTCAAGCTGCAGCCAAGCCAGGGACAACCAACTTCTTGATGACTATTGACATCTAAAGCATCACAAGCTTCCTACTCCACCACCCTTTTGAGCTCTAAAGCATCACAGCTGAGTCTGAGAAACATTGATCTCACCTCCAGCTGTGGCCAATACCAGATGCTTCAGAGAAACAAGACACCCTGTACGGGTAAATACACCAGAATTTGGTGTGATCAGATGTACAAAACCTACAGCTAAAAGCAGATTAAATGAGCCTTCTGAAAACAAGGTCCAAAAGATCACCCTGCCTTGAAATATATTTCAGCAATATCAGGTTTGGAAAGAGCTCCCTCCTTGTGGAAGAAATAAAAGAGAAAATCTTCACAACACTGCTATCCGCAGACATATCCAGGAAGACAAGGATTTTGTTAATTTTGTTCAGTGATGACTTACAGCAGTGAATCCCACCTGGATTTTCATTTTGAACTACAAATTTATCTTACCTGTAGCATCAATTACTGGGTAAGCTTCTACTATACCATTTCTACCACACTGTTTCTTTCCTTTCTAAACTAAAAGAGAAGAGCATCTGTTGTTTAAGATGTCTGAAACACAAGAAGAAAATACAGTCTTCTCTCATAAAACTTACATCACTTCCTTACCTTTTCACATTCCTATTTCTTTATAAAAATGAGGATACCGGAGACAAACACGGTATGACCAGCAATGAAAAATAATGCATTACTATCATTTGCATTCTCTGTACTATGCTTTTCACAAAACCCATGTTTTGTATTTTATTTTTGACCGCATCTGATTTATCCTCAGACACAGCCAGGAAAAGCAGTTGATAACATTCTGTCATACTGAAAATCGATCTTCTAATATTCATTTGTCTTATTTCGCTATCCATGATGGCACTTCAGGTGAGTAGTTAACAGCTTTATGAGACGCTATGTCAAAGGCCTTTGAATGTCCAAATAAATCCTATATATTAAACTCCAGGGCTCAAAAGGAGTTAAATCTCCTTTGCTTTTTAAAAACTGAAGGCACATCTTTATGAATCTAATTTTCATAAGAAAAATTTCATATAACACTTCAAATAATATTTTAAAAATACCAAAAAATTGTTGTCTTCTCAACCCCATTCCCATACTTTAAACTCCTAAAGGTAACTGGGTGATATCAGTATGAACTGATATTGATAGAGTACTACATTTGTACGTTTTTCATTATTAAAATTTCTATCATACTCTTGATTCCTCACATACCATCACTGTCAGAGAATTCCTCATCTAAAATAACAGAAGACGACATTCCTAATATTTTCCAGAAAGAAGTTATTATTTCAGTACAGAACACTAATTATTGACTCTGCCAGGTGCCACAGATCAGATAAAGGAAGAATTAGTAGTTTAGTCATAGCAGAACTCTTGTGTCAGCAGCGGCTCTCTGCATCACTACTTTTAGTCTAGGTTTTCAGCAATATTGCAGATTTTACAGTAAAATTCTTCATTTTCCTATTTATCTCAGACTGATGTACCCTTATTAAATGTTAAAATTAATAGAACAGTGTCTTCTGACAAAAGTTTTTTATGTCAGCCTTATTTCTTTAGCTGGAACAACTAACAGAGACTGATGAAATTTGGTGTCCTTGTATCTCAGCCTCTCTCCCACATTTTCAGAAAGACACTCCATGGATTTCTGTTTCAAAGAGCTGAGGGTTTTTTTCTCCCCTTGTTTATGCTCCTGTCTCTGAGACAAATGAACAAATGAGTCACAAAAACAAATTCGTTAAATGAAATGAATAGACAAATGGCAAAGAAGAACCATCCATAAATAAGAAACCACAGATCAACACCATGATCATTTAAACTTTGGCAGCCCCTCTGAGATGTATTTGTAGCCAGAAGGAAAGAGGGAACAAAATAAAAGATTAACTAGTCTCTGTTGCTGGCAGAAAACAGTGAAATTAAATTGCAGGGTGTGTTAGCACTGAAAATCAAGTCACACTGACAAAACAACCACCGTCTTTTTGTGATAGTACAGTGATTGTAGTGACAAACACTCTTGCAAAAACTTTCTAAATTCTGCACTCAAGTTTTCAGTCCCTGCTTTCAGTCAATATTGGGTCTGCAAGTACTTTCATACCCCGAATACAATTAAATAAAGCATTTAAAAGTTTTGAAATCAAGTAACAAAATAACCTCACAGACTTAATTAGCTTGCTTGCACTTGGAGTATTAGAAGAAAAAACAATTAATCTTAAATGGTATCAATATTCTGGTGGGTTTGTCTGCATTTGAACTGTCAGTAATTTTCATTTTTCCTTTCAATACAATACCAGCTCTCAAGCATCGCAGTGACTGTTTCTGGCCATCACCATTCCTTGACGTTTTGCATCTACCTACCTGCTGCACATCTTCCCTTGGTGACTCATCATCAGCTACAAGCAGCCAAAGAAGAAGCCTCAGCGCTCCCCACATTATCTGACACTGCTAAAAATTCAACACAACATTGCCTGTCACTCATTGCCTGTCCTGCAGGCTGCATCACTGGGTCTTCGTTCCTACCAGACAAGCACTGAGTAACACAGTGACAGCAGACTTGTGAGCCCTTCTCTCTTATCCACTCCTCTGGGAGACATCTGTATGTGTTGTGCAGTATCTCTCCAACCAAGGGAAAATACTGTCTTTCAAAGTCATTTTTCTAACCTGTCTTCCCAATTGAGGCTGTAGACACGCTATCCCTGGAAACATTCAAGGTCAGGTTGGGCCAGGCTCTGAGCAACCTGATCTAGTTGAAGATGTCCCTGCCCATTGCAGGGGGGGTGGTCTAGATGACCTTTAAAGGTCCCTTCCAACCCAAACCATTCTATGATTCTAATTACTGTGCACTGGAATTTATTCCTTAAATCTTTCACTGAGTCCCAGTGTTTCAGTAAATCAAATCAGTATTTCCACTGGATGCCTGACTCTCGCATCTTGCCATGCTTCTCCCTTGCTTTCCTGTTCTACCAGCAGACCATGCTCCCAGATGCTCCAGAATTCTCTAAGCTTCCTGTCCAGAAGCTACTTCAACACTGAATTCCCTAATCAAGATAAACACATATATCCTTTTTAATCCAAATCACTGCTCAAAATACATCTTTGCTGTTTTGCCTATAAAAAGAAGAGTCAGATAATTAATGATAGCTTGAGGCACAAATGAGGCCATCTACCAACTTATGACAACAGTTAAATGGTCCAAATGTGTATCATCTCAAAACAGATTTATTTTATTGTCTCCTTTGTCTCTCTTTTCAGGTCACATCTTTCCTTAAATTGTGCATGTTTATACAGCACTTAGCACAGTGGGGGTCCCAATGGTGACTGGGGCCCCTGGGCAAAAACATTACAAGCATTAAGTAATAATGTTACACATGCTTAATGCTGATGCAGATAATAAGGTCTTTAGAAGAACGGGAAATTTCATTACATAACATGACAAATGTGATCAGTCAAAACCGTGCTCCCATTCCTTGCGTACACCATAGTGTTAACTATGTTTTTAAAAGCTATGCTCATTAAATCAAAGGACTAAAATCCTAAATACTGGACCGTATCTGTAGGCACACAAATATGTGAGCAGGGATCACTCATAATATCACTCTTGTCTTCCTAATGTTTGTTATCCTTGTAAGAAATTGTTATAACAATCACAAAAAAGCTACGTTAATCCAAAGAGCATGAGCTACATGGCCAGGAAGAGGACATGTAGTCCAAGAGAGAGTTTCCTTATTAAAATATGATTCCTGCTACAAAGAAGTTCAAAAGCTCTCATGGTACCAGCAGTCATGTGGAGGACTGAGACTCAGGATGAGTCTCACCGCTAGCACCCTGCTAGCCGCATGGCCATTTGCAGTGCTCACATCCTCACCGAGGTGGTAATGCCTCGGCGCTGGAGGGACATGCCTCCAGAGACTCAGGCACCTCTGTCCAGGATCAGCTTCCTGCTCTGAGCCATTCCTGTCGAACTCGATCACCGCCTCACTTTTCATCTTCTTGGAAGGAGAAAAAGGAGTAACAGTGGTAAGGCGGCAGTGTTGTGTACCTGTATTTCACAGCCCAGGTCAGCCTGCGTGCTAGTCACTGGCAAAGTGTGAAGCAGAAGTGGAAGCAGGACCTACACTACACTTACTCCTCTCCCCTCCCTCAGCACCCTTGGAGCTAGGCTGAAGCAAGCTCCTTCTGCTTGCATCATGGATCTTGCAAATGTGGCTGCACAAATCCAGACACAAATGCCAGCCAAGTCAGGCCTCATTTTGCACTCAAAGAGGAGAGAGAGAAACTTCTAAGAGCAACTCAGCTTTTGGGGAACTCTGCCATGACCATCTCACCTCACTGCTCACGGCACGCTCCTGGGAGATGTCTTTGAACACTGCCAGGCTGAGGAAGGAATTGACCCGTATCTCCCACTTCAGGGATAAAAGGTTTTATGTAGAAGAGCACCACCACTCTTTCTTCTTAGCTGCTACATTTTTAAATGAAATAGCCATGGCTTCTGCACTTCATCCTGCATTCGCTCGTGTCAGTGACTCATCCATGGGCACTCAGGTGAGTTGAGAACAAATTTCGAGCAACCCTGCCAAGGCCATCTGAACAGCACAGACCACATATTCACTGTGCTCATGAATCCTGAATGCTGAGATTGTTATGGCAGAGATAGTTTTAATCATGTGCATGTCCTTCACCACTCTTCAATTTCTAGCTGACACCCACTCTCTTTCTACCACCAATTAGTATATCTGTATATATTGCAAAATCATGGGAAAGTATGAGTTACTACATAAAACCTGACTGAATATTTCAGACATTGTTTCTCTTCAGGTAGCTTAGCTGTTTTACTCTATTTCATTTGAAAGTGCACAGACATGGGTTTTGTCTTTGACATTAGCAAGGGACATTATTATTATTAAGTCTTTTAAGACTAATATTTATAAAGCTTAATCAGGGACATCATCATCATCTTCTGTTACTGAGGCTGTACCTGATATAAGCTTTGTTTCGCACAGCTAGGCTCTACAAAAAAGCCGAACAGCTAACACAGGACTCTGATCATCTTCCTCAATGAAAAAAAAAGACTTTTCAAAGGAAATCAGAGACACCCCCTTTCTGAGAGCTGATGCTGTTGCTTTATAATATAGCCCAGGTACAGATAAGCAAGTTTGCTGAGGTATTGCAGCCAAACAGGGACATCTTCCTGCTGCATTTGCTACACTTAGCAGCTATTATTGGTATGGGCAGGAATGTTTTAACTGCTGAGTCATAAATCCCCTCCCCAAAATTAAAGCTGGGAAAAATAGCCGTAATTACCATTAAAGTTTCTTTGCCTGTTTCCTGACCAGATGCCTAACTTTTATTATGGCATAAAAGAGAAATTACTTGATTTCACCATTATATTACACATGCTTTAACAGACCACCTTTCTGCCGCAGGCATGGCACAAGTTTAGTTGAATTATTCTCAGGAAGGAGATGGAAAAGATTATCCGTATGATGAAAAGAAGAGGTGGGGGGAGAAGCAGCCAACAAGTGTGCTTAACCTTGCATTATTCATCTGCTGAGGCACTCAGGTGCCTGCCATGAACTGTGTCCTTAGAGCAAACCTTCAGTGCTGCTGTTAGTAATGCTGCTCTCATTCACACAGCACTGATGGGCACTGCAATCATTACCAAAAGATTGTTCTATCTTCTTTATTTTAAGCATCGCCCTTCAAGCCTTTTCACATTTCCATGGAGGAACCTTTCCAATTTGAGGTGAGATGAGATGCTACTGCTAAGACAATCTGACAGGAACACTCAAAGGATACTAAATATCTGAGTTACACCTGGGGGAGATATTAAAATACGCCAACTACAGAAATAGACTATAGTTGCTGACATGCTGCACTTCAGAAAAAATGAATTCGATATTGTGTTTTTGATAAAAAATTGTTAGCTTTGAATGAGCACAGACAACCAAGACCAAGATCTTTAAAAGTTTGTATTACAAATGCTTATTTTCAGTTCTCTTACACAAGACGGTTCAATAAGCAGCATCAAAACCTTTCCAGGAGAATAAGAGGTTAATTGCTCAGTGAAATGACAGAAGCTAAGCATAAAAAATAAAGACCTATGATGCATATAAAAGAACTGGGAGGCTTGGTTTCAAAATGGCTTACATTACTCATGAGTGACAACACCTAAAGAGAGTTTTACAGGTCACCCTAGGTGTCAATTAAACTGCCATGCCCCAAGACACCAATACCTTTTGCATCTCTCCACCTGTATTGATGCATTTCCTTAGTGCCACAGGTCTAACAGAGACTCAGAAGAAAATGAAATTGTAACTCCAAAAATAGAACCTAACTCCAGCCAAGCACCATTCTGGTCTGGAAGTAACTCCTGCTTGAGATATCACTTACCTAATGATCTTCTGGCCCAAATAAGTTTGGAGCACTACACAAAAATGAGTTTATACCACTCTTAAAATCGCCCCTTCCTGTGACAAGTGTTACTGTCTATTTTAAGCAGTTATTTTGCAGCTCAGTTCATTCTTGAGGTTCAGGATTGCCAGCTTACGGCCAAACATCCCAACCACAGCATTGTTAATGGTCTTGTCCTACCACAGGTGCTGGAAGCTGCTCAGGGAGAGTACCAATAAATCTGGCAGGGAAGTATTTGTGGGCAGAGAGGCACAAGTCAAATGCAGAATGAGAATTGAGATTAAGCACATAAATATCACTGTCCCATTCATATACTGTACATATAAGTGAATGCCATTGAGACAGTGAGATATCATAGAATCATTGAATCATTATGGCTGGAAAAGACCTTTAGGATCATCAAGTCCAACCATTATCTAACTCTGCTGGTCCCACTTCTAAACCATGTCCTTGAGCACCATATCTAGATGGCTTTTAAATACATCCAAGGATGGCAATTCAACCACTTCCCTGGGCAGCCTGTTCCAGTCTTTTATAACCCTTTCAGTGCAGAAGTTTTTCATAACATCTAACATAAACTTCTCCTGGCACAACTTGACGCCATTTCCTCTCTGTCTGCAACTTGGGTACTCCAAGAAGGAACTGAAACCAACAATGAATGCAAGAACATAAATTAGGCTATTCCAGACAGGAAAAAAACAACCTGTGCCCATGTCTGGAACAGACTTGTGCAGAAAGAGCAATCAGAGAAAGCCAGAAACCTTTCCTGAGAGCTACAAGCTTTCTTTTCCAATGGACAGCTAGGGACTACCAAGTGCCCTCCCAGAAGAAAAGCATACAAGTTCATGAGTTATTCTATCAGGAAGCAACCCTGACCTGTACAGTGGCCAAAGATGAGAAAAATCAGCCTCTACTGACTCTCATACAAACTTTACATGGGATGGCGCTTTGTCACTTGGTCCCACAGCCAGGTACTTTGAAAATATACAACCTATGTCTCTTATATATATGTTTCTGTTAAAAATAATCCTACACGTGCCTAATAAGTGTAATCAAGCTGGAAGCTATTGATAACTTTCTTACAGAAAATATTTATTACCAAATTAAAATAATTTGTTTCATAAAGTAAATAACTTGGACAGATGAAGAACTGTATTACAAAGCACAACATTTTTATGTGGCTATATTGCTTATTGAATTAACATTATATAAAAAGGGTTATATTTCATAATATCGAACATTTAAAGGCCATCACTTTAATATTATATTTTACACATGCAGTGGAAATAATGCTAAAGGATCATTGGTGACCTGAAGTTTGATCAATCTTACACATGAAAACAGGAATTAAAAAAAAAATAATGTACTGCTTATAGCCTATATTTCATATAGCCACTTTCCGCGAGTTTTATGACCACAGTTTTCAATTAATTTTTTTCTCTTTCACTGATCACTGTGGAAAAAGACATGAGGGGAAACTGATTAAGGCTCTGTCAGGCCCTGTCACATTTAATAATACTGGGTTCAGGCATCACCTTCTAAATCAAACACAACCCAGCAGTTTGAGCCTTAAACCTCCTATCCCGCAAATAGGCATTTACACAGACAAACCCCTAGGACTGCAGGGAGTTCAGTAGAGATTTAGGATATAACTGATCATGATAACAGGCATGGTACAGGCAATGGAAACATGGTCTATAGGACAAAACAAAGATGGGGGTGCCAGGAAACAAAGAAGAATCCCTCTCATGACTTCAGTGTAGCACTCAAATATTATGTGTAATAACATGAAGCATAAAATAATGAATGCAGAAAAAAGATATTTAGGCTGGTGCTCAGTCTATCATCACTGTCAAAAGAGGTACTTGCACATAATAGAAAATATTTTTTCAAAAGGATGTTACTACACAGGTTATAAAAGCAAGATGTCCAAGTTAGATTTTGAGACGAAATGCTGGGATCATTAGTTTATGTTGCCTGTGATTCCCATACATTTCCACCGAGGGCAGGTTATACCTTAAAAGAACAATTTTAGCTGCATTGACTTTGTTTTTAGGCAATCCAAAACCCTGATTTAAAATTACAGTCTTGAAGCAGTGTTAACCCTAAGGTAAATAAGATCTAGTCAATATGCCTACTGAGTGTCTTAGGAAGTACATAGACCCTCAGTCTGAAATTCCTCTCATCTCGCTTTTGTAATCTAAAACGTAAGCATACGGTTGATGCTAATGGTCCCTTTATAATTTAGAAAGGGGAAAGCTGGTCTGTTCCCAAGGGTAATTCATTTCATCAGAAAATAAGTGGGTTAAACATCCCTTTGGTAGTGCCCAATCTTTCTCCACTGCCTACCAAAAAACCCTTCAAGACAACCTTAAAGAAGACACATTCAACCTCTGCACTGTTAATGTTAAAAAAGAATCATTCACCTCCAAACATTTAAAGGCTAATGGCAGATGAGAAAAAAAATTACCCTCATTGTCTGTGGGGTCCACAGAGTTACAGGTACACCTTTAATTTTGAAATATGTACTGTGATTAAAAGATTTCCCAGCAGCCAAAGTTTCCAATATTTTTCTTATTTTGGCAAGTTTGTTCATAAACCAGAAAGACTATGAGGTGAATGTAGGCCAAAAAGTTATAGCAGTATGACACTTTATAGGCAGTTTTTCAAAAAATAAAGCCAACTGATTTTATTCATAACTTACGCAACTTGGAAAGGGGTTTAAATGACACTGAAAAAGGAGACACTCATAGAAAAGCATGGGCATCCACACAAGGTATCAAAAGATATTGGCATAACTCTTCAGAAAAAAATAGGTCTGAAGAAAAGAGGGGAGGAATTATAGAGCAACTCAAAGGAGATGAATGACAGTTTATCACATTTTCACTCATTTTCTAAGATAACTTTAAGCTCTCAAACACTAAAACTCCTAGTAGATGCCTCAAGAGGCATCTTCATTATGGGTAATCTATACCCTCAAGGGATGTAGTTTTATACACAGCCTTATACAGTACTTTGAATAAAGGATATAGATGCTGTCCCCAAAATTTTATTGCTGGGTGAGAAAACAGACCTGCATGTCTTCATTTTTGCAGTTTTGAGTGGAATGTGAATTAATTTTTCACACTTTGATAGTTTAAAAATGCAAAAGGAGTCTGGTGTCCCACTTAACACAGGCTACAGTACTTCACTCAGAAATATCTTCAGTCCTGCTTATTCCTTCTTTACTACAGAAGGTAATGGCAATAAGACAGTGAAAAACTTTTACTCACTACAATTAAAGCTGAATTAGATCATGATTCAGTGTTATGTTTCTAGTCTTTGGATTTTGCTAGAGAATGGCTGCTTTTTCTTTTTTTTTTCTATTTTCATCTGAAAAGAACATAAATCCATAGAACTATTTATTAGAAAACCTATTTCAAAAGTAATATTTGTAAATCCATAGCTTTCAGATATACATACAGTGAAGAATATGCATTCCCTGCACAAGAGGACACAAAACCAGTCTTTGTGCAACATCATCATGATGAAAAGTTGTCCTCTTAAGTAGAGTTCATATAAATAATACATTAAGGCATCAGAATAAATCAGTAGTTTAAATAGACTATTGTTTCCAGTATTGGCCATTACTGAGTGTTTCCAAGGAAAAAAATAAACTACCTAAAGTCAGACCAATTATGAATCAATATGTCACTGAATGCTATTTTTCCCCCAACTGATCAGCCTATGCCCTGAAGCACAAAGAAGATAATCCCTATGATTCTTTTTTTTTACATGAGCTTAGTTATTTTAGTTATTTACTCACAGAAGCAATTAATCTTCTTGGATTACAATAACTATTTCAATGAGGACATGAGGAGGGACTTCTTTACTTTGAGGGTGGCAGAGCACTGGAACAGGCTGCACAGAGAGGTTGTGGAGTCTCCCACTCTGAAGATGTTCAAAATCCACCTGGATGCCATCCTGTGCAACCTGCTGTAGGTGACCCTGCTCTGCCAGGGGGGTTGGACTGGACAATCTCCAGAGGTCCCTTCCAATCCTGACCATTCTGCGATCCTGTGAGCTCAGATTGGGCTACATCTAGGGTGCAAAATGTATTTCCTTTCTGAAAAGCTCTCAGGGAAGTGGACTGCCACTCAGCATGCTAGAATCCGTAATTTTGGTCGTAAAGCATCCTTTATGAACAAAAGCAAGGTAAGAAACACTCTGAAGAACTACTCTTAAAAAATATTTTCTTGAATAAGAACTCTCTTATTTGGTCAAGGACTCCAGACAAGCATGAGACTAAACTATCTTGAAATGTAAGTGCCAGCATAAACTAGTTCTCACACACTTAATATATAATAGATGTTTTATTTATAGGTTAAAGATGAAAAAAAGCACAATGGAGAAATAATATGCTACAGAGAAACAAATTATATGTATATCTATGGAAGCAGCACAAAGACCACTAGCACCATGTGTAAACGACACCGCAGGAGAACAGGATTATTTTTCCCCCAGCGTGTCTCTGAAAAGTGTCACTTCCATGTATTTGATTAGATAAATTGCCTGCAGTTGCACTCTTTTGGATGATCGTTTACATCTAATTGTAATCCTAACAGGCCTATGTCACCATAGCCTTTGCTGCTATAAATCTTACTAATGACAACATCTCTACAGCTTTTTTGTTTCATACCCCAAGCACAGCAAAACTGTCAAATCAGTTCATGAAGAAGTGACAGGCTATTGTTCTTCCTTGCATTCATGAACACCTCATTAACACAAATTTAATGCCCATAACATTTTAGTGGCTTCGATTATGTACAGAAATCTCACTACACTGTGTAAGGGACAGAAGCGTCTCATCACTTCACAGAATGTAAGTGAATGTGCACAAAAATTCAATCATTATTTTCATAAATGGAAACTAGAAAAAAACTAGCAGGTTCATTAAAAGTAATCCTTTCCAGCCCATCTTTAAGGATAAATATTTTTGTTTTGAAGCAGAATAAGTAAATTATTTATGTCAGTCAAAACAGAGAGGTACATTAATCCAGGTTCTGTAGCTTCTGCCCAGATTCAGCTGACTGTAGGCTATAAAAATACTCAAGGGAAGTTAGTTTCATTTGGATTAGCACACATATTTAGTGTATAATAACTCACAATACAGAAGGATCTCACACTGGGACTGAAAGAATGCCTTTTAATAAAAGAGATCTGGATTGCAATGAAGCCATGAGAATTTCTAGTCAATGGTGTATGAAATACAATTTAAAAGTTGGTTATTCCATAACCTATGTTTCAATATCAGTTTAGGAAAAAATAGACTTCACTTTCTCACAGTGCGTGTCGACTGCGAGAAGTGAGAAAAGGGCTACTGGAGCAACAGGCAGTTCCATAGGGCCAGAAGCAGGGAAACACTCAGTGCACTCCTAGTTTAAAGCATGTTAAAACAATGGGGTTTAAGCAGAAATTTACAGTTCAGTTTTGGTGAAGTCTTTTCTCAGGTCCCTGGTCAGTCAGTAGCACTAATATTTTTTCAGTAGTCACTTACTTTACCTGAGATTTGGTACTGGAATTTATTCCTGCCTTCCAACTTAATCATCCTTAACCTTTGTCTGTTTGCTCCATCCCCTTCCCCACCTGCCCTCCTGCCACACAATCATCTTAGAAAGAGCAGTTTTCGGAATAGGGATGTCACTCCAGTGCTTTAAGTGAATTACAGATTAATAAATATATAAGAATTCAGTATGAGCAGCTTGTAGCACATCGACCACGTATGCCTTCAGCCTGCTGCACTTGTTATGTGTTTCGGTTTATAAAACACGTGAGTTTTTCTCATAAGCCTTTCAAGCTCAGAAGGCATTCATCACTTTTCTGCAGACAGCCTCGGTGGCTGTAAGGTTGAACATATTTTTAGGTTCTGAAATGCTACTCCAATACATGTCGGTAGTACTCCATGCCCACACAGATTTCCTATGCCTTCAACAGGCTCCTACGAGTGGCTGTAGGAATATGTCTTCACTCATCGAAACGCGAAGGAAGCCTCTTAGTATTTCCTTGCAAATCAAATCAAACCCAAGAGGACAGCCTACAGGGTTTCCAAGGCACAACTGAAGCCTCCTCTCTAAGAGGCTCTGGAGGAGACAGCATTTACAGCATCTTGTTTGCATGAATAATGTAAACCATGAGGGTGATGTTTGTGCACAGTCAAAAGTAACTGCATCATGCTACCATGTATTCAAAGTGTCCAGAGGGCTTTCAGATAAGAATTTTTTCACTTTACAAGCACAAAATTTTTTTTTCTAGCTGCTGGCTCTGAAAACTTCAACTGAAAGTTGATCTGAAAGTCAGGCAAGGCTCCCATTTATTGCACATTGCAAAGAATTTGTGAGCCAAACTGCACTCTAAATTACAGGTATGAAACTGCATTTGTCCTCAAGGTCTTCATTTCTACCTTGGCAATTTTTCCTTGTAACTGAAGCTCTGTTAACAATTGTTGATAATGTATGAGCCAGATGGAATCCATTTTGCCTTCCTATAACTACAGGTTCTGTGATTTGAGCAGAAGCTGCAATAAAACCCTTTTATCCAAGAGAGTGATAACCATCATTGCTGAGTCAGAAAATGTCAATTCTATTCTTATTTCTCAGATATAGCTACAACTCCAGGAACTACCATGAATTAATTGCATAATGAAAGTGGTCTTCCCAAACGATTTCAAATAAATTTTTGAAAATACAGTGAAATGATGATTGTTAGAAAAATACTGCCTTTCACATGTGGCCTCTGGTACTCATTTCACACTAAAAAACAGCAGAAAAATCCTGGTGTTAACTTCAGTGTGATCATTTGGGGGAAACCCCCACACCTGGAAGCTGTGAGATAACACACATTTCAGATCGGCAGAGGAGCATGGGGGAGCTGCCGTGAGTTCACAGCTAGCCCATTTGAAGTCACTGCTAAGGGGACTGAATTGCTTCTTATAGCAAATATTATTGCTTCTATATATCCTGGAGGCTACTGTAAATCTACACGCCTCATGAAAATCTGTTGTTATTTTGGGTAAATCCCTAGCGCTCTTTAGCCTACGTGACCCTTCTAATACAGAGACATGTAAAGTGATAGCCAGATTATTTCGATTTCTCCTCCATCAGTGACTACAATATTCCTTCGGAGTTACGCTCTATTAGGCAACACAAGCAGAGATCAATACTCGGATCTTTATCTGTTTCAACTTTATTTGCTTATTCCCCACTGTGCTTTCTGTGGGGGAATGATATCTAGTACTTTCTGGTTTATGGGATTTTGAACAGCACCAAGATAATATAGTTCAGGAGGACTGTTCACCTGAATACTAAACTCATGCGTGTAGGGCTGAAATTAAGATAAAACTTTGTTTTATTGGTAGAGAAAGAAAGGAAATTCTGAGCCTTTTCCTCAGCTTTAATCTTATCACACTGTTTTCTGCTTGGTTTACATGAGGGAAGAAATACCTTGCTGTACCTCCTCTGTTAGAGCCTCTGTGGTAGCACTTTACAGCAGCCTCTGATCTTGCAGGCAATGGATAAGGGAGGTGGGAAGCAGCCTGCAGACCACTCCGGACAGACGGTCACTGCTTGGATTGCTGTGCCAACTGTGGGCATGGCCCCTTGCCATGCCTTTCCATCCTCCTGGGCCTCTGGGCTGCTGTCCCTCCACCAGAGGTTATTGTCCCTAATGTTTTCTAGCAGAAGGGATGGTGCAGTAGCTTCAGGCAAAGTCAGTAAGTTATTTCAAACAGCTGCAGATAGTGTCTCCCCTCCTCTATGAGCAGCCTTATGAAAGCAGGGCCCCTCCTCGACTGCTGATGAGGAACAAGAGGCCGCAGCATCTCCCATCAGCTCCATTCCTTACCAATTGAGTACAGATGGGAGAGGGCTAGCTGTAGGCATTTAGGTATTTCTTCAGACTTTCAGGTCTCCACAGACAGGTAAAGAGACCTCTGAGCTCTGCTACCTATCACCAAAACCAGGAGCCCCTGCTAGTACATGCCTGAGCTCATGGGCTGCAGAACACACGAGCCAAGACACACTGCTGTGCTAACACAGCTCTGAGCACGGCTCCCTCTGCACATGTCTGTGCAACTACAACCCAAACACTTTCAAATTGTATTTTGAGTTTTCACAAGAACAGAAATACATATTTGTGGCAAAGGTACCAGAATGAAAATAGCTGAGCTCTATTTGCAGCACTTCCATGCTTTCCTGTGTGTCCTAGGACTCTACAATAGGGCCCCTTGCTTTGTTCTTCAGTCTCCCCGTAAGCAAGAACTGCTCTATCCTCCTCAGGGTTGTTACAAGTCCTAGTTCATTTGAAGGGCAAATATGCAGAGAATCTCCATTAGAGGACCTATATTAGAATTCATTTTTCCTACATGCTCACCCCATCATGTGGGACTTCGTAACAACCCACACACTTAGGAGGGGCATTCATGCTTTAAAGACATGCACGAATTCAAAAGCTTTGCTGGATCAGGATCAGAGTATTCACCACCAGATGGCACCCACAGGTGGCCAGTTTTATTCTCTTTGTTGCATACTTTTATCATTTTTCTTGTGCAGTAGTGACTAGACACAAGAGTATTAGAGACTATCGTGGCAGCTGTGATTGTTTTTCCTTTGTCATTTTAAGACAGTCTAACATTTAAAAAACAAATTATTTAACATTTTTATCTGAATAGTCATGTGAAAGCAGGTGCATCCACAGCAATACATACAAGTCAGACGTGCTCCAACATCCATATTCCCCCTCAGTTCAGACTCACTACTCTACTACAAGTTCTTGTGCTTGAAGGTCCACCACGGCACTGCGGATTTCATTTCATCCGCATGCACTCCCAAATCACTGCACTGTGGACTGAGACAGAAAGATGTCATGTCATCAGAGGCACCAAAATGAGATGCCGTAACTGCTTACCGTGTATCATGTCAGTAAGAGACACAGGTTAATAAGTAGGTCTGAGCACAATATCTGCAGCGGCTTCTTCTGAGAACTTACCAACAAATCATGTCAGTTTGTACAGTTTCAAGCTGTTACCATGTCAGTAATACAAACTCCACCATGTCAGTAATACAAACTCCGATTTATTGTGCACGTTTCCAAGGCCAAATGCCACTCTGCTATGATCAGAGGTGTTTTCAGGCATACAGGAAAGCTGAGCCACACAGACACAGTTTTTAACATCTTAATGATTATAGGAGCTATTGTCCAACAAAGCGGGAGGCCGCTAATCCCCCATGTGTGCATGCTTCTGGAGAGTTCGTTTGGCTTAACTAGCAGAGACTAAAAACATGCCTCAATGAAACTGAGTGTGCTAATTGTAGAACCTCAAAAACCCGTGGTGATACTACGGGAAATGAGCCACCCTCATGTCTACATTGAGTCACGTAATTAAGGAGTATGAACAGACATGATTTAATAAGAGAAAGAAAACACAACACAAAACCAGTGCTATGTTTTCTTCTACTAAGTTAGAAGGCATCCAGACCTCCAGAAAGTTGCATGGCCATATACTCCATACTCCTATGGCACATCCATATTCCTAGCATCCTATAATGAGTCTTTTACCTATATTCTTCTTTTCCACGGTTTCTCTCCCCTTAATCCCTCATGAAGGCCCCTGTTTTTATTAGGCAACTTAGAACAATTCATCTAAGTACTCACCACTTTTCATGTCTTTTTATTCAATCTCACATTAAGCAGCTTCTGCCATGAAAGATTCTGATATGGGAAGGAGCACAGACATACAGGTTTAAAATTTAACAGCTGTTCGTGTTGCTTTAATACAGCTTCTAGTAAACACTGACAATGAGATTCAATACAGATAAATGGAGAAGGATGCAAGTAGGGAAAAACAATCTAAGTTTTACATCTGCAGGAGAGGGCTCAGAGCTGACTCCCAACCAGACTGAGATCTCCAGCTTATACTAAATCATTTAAAGAAAACGTCAACATGACATTGAGCACTAGCCAAATAAACAAATAAAGTTTCAGAATTATGAGAAAAGTAACAGAGAACTGTACTGGTTTTGGCTGCGGTAGAGTTAGTTTTCTTCATAGTAGCTTCTATCATGCTATGTTTTAGGTTTGTGATGAAAACCGTGTTGATAACACTATTGTTTCGGTTCTTGCTGAGCAGTGCTTACGCAGCGCCAATGCCTTTTCTCTCTCTCACACTGTCTCACCAGTGAGTAGGTTGGGGGTGGGCAAGAGGCTGGGAGGGGACACAGCCAGGACAGCTGACCACAACTGACCAAAGGGTTACTCCATACTATATGACATCATGCTCAGCAATAAAAGCTGGGGGAAGAAAGAGGAAGGGGGGATGTTTGGAGTGATGGTGTTTGTCTTCCCAAGTAACTGCTACACATGATGGAGCTCTGCTGTCATGGAGATGGCTGAACACCTGCCTGCCGATGGGAGGTAGTGAATGAATTCCTTATTTTACTTTGCTTGCGTCCGCAGCTTTTGCTTTACCTATTAAACTTTGTACCTCAACCCACAAGTTTTCTCACTTTTACTCTTCTGATTCTCTCCCCATCCCATGGGACGGTGGGGGACAATGAGCGAGCAGCTGTGTGGGGCTGAGCTGCCCACTGGGGTTAACCCACAACAAGAAATAAAGTAAAACACTGGTAAGTCACCACATTTATCTCTTCATGAATACTGTGTGCTGTTCTTGTCCCCCTCCCCATATCCAAAAGGAGCTGAGAAAATATAGCAGAGAAGCAAAACAACAATGAAGCCAATTACAGAAGTTCCCTGAAGCCAGTTTCAGAATGGCTCTCATTACAAGGAACAGCTGAAATTACTAGTCATATCCAGAGTCCAGCTGAGAGTGCATTGCAACAGGGATTATGAAACTGTGAAGAAGTGAACAAGTAACAAATGCCCAGAGTTCACCAGCTCAAACCGGTAAACCAGTGGCAGATTAAAAGTAAGCATGGCAGAAACACTCCTTGTGAAAGAGGAGGAGAGCTGGGGAATTCCTTGTGGCAGAATGCACAAAGCCAGCAAGTTCACATGGGTTTAGACAAAGAAGGAAACACCAAAGATATGACAAGGTTCAAGATGTCTGTGTGCTGGAATATGTTAGAGCATAATCTAGGGAACTATTATGTTGTGCTTGCTCTTCTCTTACACAGATCCCTGCATCTTGCTGCTCAAACTAAGGCAGTACTTGCATCCAATTCCATTTTTAAAGGGTTACAGAAAGCAGTTTCTTTGTTTGTCACCTGTGTGGTAATGTCAGAGTCATTTCCAATAGAAATACTCATTTGCAGGATGCTTAAAAATCCATATATAACAAGCTTCTACTAAACACAAGAACCTCAAGAAACCAAACAGATTAGTCACGTTGCTATTGTTTTTCGGGAAGCATTGGTGAGCACAGTATCAGTAGTTCACACAGTAGTGCAGACAGGCTAATTCCTCATTCTGCAGATCTTCAAAATAGAATGTAAACAAGGAAGACAGTTCATATGAAGCAGAATAACCTAGTGCTCAGCAATGCCTTGTGACTTCCCAGGACACTTTTCTTGTATATACCAAACAGCAGATATAGCTAGAATTGTAGAATCATAGAATGGTTACAGTTGGAAGGGACCTTTAAAGGTCATCTAGTCCAACCTTCTCTCCAATGAGCAGGGCCATCTTCAGCTAGATCAGGTTGCTCAGAGCCCTGCCCAACCTGACCTTGAATGTTTCTAGTGATGGGGCATCTACCACCTCTCTGGGTAGCTTGTTCCAGTGTTTCACCACCCTCATTGTAAAAACATGTCTTCCTTATATCTAGTCTAAACCTTCCCTCTTTTAGTTTAAAGCCCCTTGTCCTATCACAACAGGCCCTGCTAAAAAGTTTGTCCCCATCTGTCTTATAAGCCCCCTTTAAGTACTGGAAGGACACAATAAGGTGTCCCTGGAGCCTTCTCTTCTCCAGCCGGAACAACCCCAACTCTCTCAGCCTGTCCTCATAGGAGAGGTGTTCTGGTCATTTTTGTCTGGTCCTTGTCTGGACCTGTTCCAACAGGTCCATGTCTTTCCTGTGCTGAGAGCAGTACTCCAGGTGGGGCTCTCACCAGAGCGGAGTAGAGGGGAAGAATCACCTCCCTCAGCCTCCTGGCCACGCTTCTTTTGATGCAGCCCAGGATATGGTTGGTCTTCTGGGCTGCAAGTGCACCTTGCCAGCTCAAGTCCAGCTTTTCATCCACCAGTACCCCCAAGTCCTTCTCAGCAGGGCTACTCTCAATCCCTTCATCCCCCAGACTGTACTGATAAAGGGAGTTGCCTCAACACAGGTACAGGACCTTGCATCTGGCCTTCTTGAACTTCATGAGGTTCACATGGGCCCAATTCTTGAGCCTGTCCAGGTCCCTCTGGATGGCATCCCGTCTCTCAGGTGTGTCAACAACACCACTCAGCTTCGTGTCATCTGCAAACTTGCTTAGGGGGCACTCGATCCCGCTGTCTATGTCGTTGATGAAGATATTGAACAGTACTGGTCCCAATATGGACCCCTGAGGGACACCATTTGCCACTGACATTCATCTGGACATTGAGCTGTTGACCACTACCCTCTCGATGCGACCATCCAACCAATTCCTCATCCACCAAAGAGTCCACCCATCAAATCCATATGTCTCCAATTTAGAGAGAAGTATGTTGTGGGGGACCATGTCAAAGGCCTTACAGGATTCCAGGTAGACAACACCATAGGTCTTCACTTGTCCACTGACATAGTCACTCCGTTCTAGAAGGCCACTAGTTTGGTGAGGCAGGACTCGCCCTTGTTGAAGCCATGATGGCTGTCTCGAATCACCTCCTTGTCCTCCATGTGCCTTAGCACAGCTTCCAAGAGGATCTGTTCCATGATCTTCCTAGGCACAGAGGTGAGGCAGCCAGGTCTGTAGTTCCCAGGGTCCTCCTTTCTACCTTTTTTAAAAATGGGCACAATGTTTCCCTTGAAACATTCTTGAAACATTCCCTTGAAACATAGCTATATAAATAGAGTGAACTCACATGGAAGAAATGATAACCAAAATGAGGTGAATGTTAAAAGGTTAAGCAAAAGGAATATGCAAGGCATGCCAAGAAAGTTAACAAAGAACTCCAGGGAAGAATCCAAAGGAGGAATTGTCAACACAGCTGGGTCAAGGAAACACAACTGTTAATGGAAACTCAGCTTTCTTTTGGGAAGATGAGGGAAAACGGAAAGGGAACTTTTACCTCCTGGTTCTTCCAAAAATACCCGAAAAAAACCCACAGCTAAACAGGTGCAAATAAAACGTGTGCCTGGAGGCCTCTCAGTTCAATAGCTCTCAAGAAACCGAACTGGCCTATGTAATTTATTAGGCTATTAACCCCAAGAAACTAGCTTTTATGGAGCCCTAGCAACCAGCAATAACTAAGAAAAGATCTCTGCTTACATACTGCTTTTACACCCTCGGCCTCCCAGATTCTTAAGGCAAGTTTACATCAGACGCACTAAGAACAATAAACTGCCTTTCTTTTGCCAAACCCCAGCTACAAAAAGTACAGAAAAGAGCCCTCCATGCAACAGAGAGGCTCTTACCTGCAAGGAAGACTCCTGGAGAAAGATGAGAGAAGCAAACTGTGACTGCTGCTTGATAAACAGGCATGACCCTAAAACACGTTGATTAGTTTGATTTAGAGTCTCGCAGAATGCTACGCAGTGGCAGGAATGCACTGTTGCAGTGCACAGTAAATGGGAAATTGCAGCTAGTTGCTAGTAGGCATCTTTTCATTCCTGTTTGTCATAGATCTGAGTAGATGAAAAGTGTTGGTATTTCCCTGACTACACCTGAGAACTAAGGCTAGTACCTTAAAAAACAAAAGTGGAATCCATGGCACAGGAAAGAGTGTGCATGCAGAAAATGTAAAGTAGGAATGAGGAAAATGCTCGATTGGCTTAAACCAAGGACTTAGACCCTGTTGCCTACATCAAGCCTGGAGAATGACCGTGAATTAGTGCAAAACAGAGCCTCAGATGGGTTTGGAAGTTTGGAGATTTGTTTATTTATTCATCATTTTGATATTGATTCAAACTGTATTTCGTATGGAACCTTCTAAATCCATAAGAACAGTATAAACACTTGAACAGTGGATTTTCTTTGTCCCATCTTCTGTCTGATTAAGTTGGAAGACTGTCAAGGCTGGAAGTTAGAGTGAAATAAGTTTGGGTTTGAATTATAAGCACAACAGCTTCTCTAGGCTATTTCTGAGCTTTTCCTACACTGACAGTGTTGGGGGAGTGACAGTTTAGACTGCTGTAAAACCACACAAATGGGCTCTCAGTGTGGGATGAAGCATCCCTTTGGAGAGCTAATTGAAAGAAGCAGTTCCACAATAGCTGTTCAAGGCCAGATCTCTATTGGAGACAGTTTGGTCAAAACAACTCTTGACAAAGCAGCCAATATCCGAATCAGCTGTTTGAGCCAGCTTCTGGCATACCCTAATCTCTGCCTTGCTCCAGCTCGAATAGAGAAATCCCAGGTCCCTATGTAGTGCAGTGGTTCCCTGTGCTGCATCCCTGCACTCCCGGCATGCAACCAGCCAATTCTGGAAATGTAGCATGCTGGGGGTTGTTTTCAGTGTATTGGGAAGTCCTAGAGTGAATCTCAAACCCATAATTCTTATATATAGGTTGACATTGGAATGATTTGAGAGATAATATCTATTGTTAGATCAAGCTGCATAGCTGGAAATTGTTGAAAAAGGAGGCGTAAATCTGCACGTGTTTAGAGATTTAGTTGCTCAGCTGGGTGCTTGCAAAGCTTGCAAATTGGGTGCTGTTTGTACTGATATAAAGATCTTTTATCACATTAGAGCTAGATCTCTGTGGGAGAATGAGTGTCCTCTTCCTTTCAACACAACCAGCACAGTTAGCTAAGTCAAAGCAAAATGATCAGGACACTTTGTCTGCAAAATTCCTTATTAAAGGATGTTGATGGATAAGCAAAAATAATATGGTGGGAAAAGGAATGGTATTATTCCGTATATGAATTATTTTTTTCCAGGTTCAGAATTCAGGTCCTTCAGTTTACAGTGATGTGTAATGTCATGTCCATCTAAAAGTAAATAATATAAACCCACATCAGATTAAGTGGTCTTTAAATTTTCTGTGTAATTTGGATCAGGTTTGATCTGGAATTCACTAACACAAGCAGTGAACTCTAAAATGCTCTTTTAATCCAGACGTTGTTCAGAGAAGAGCTGCACTCAACTTATTTTCACTGTTTGGGCCAACATAAATGTCAAAAAAAGGAAGATGCAAAAGAGCACATGAGGTCATATGATTTTTTTCATCCTAATACTTTAAGATACTAATGATATAGGTAGCAGCTATTTTAAGAGTGGAATTCCCTTACATATTCCCCTACATATTTCCACCTACGCCTTTCCAAAACTAGGGTTTTTTTTACTGCACCTGACGGTCTTTGCAGTGCTCCCCACAAACTATAAACATAATTAATTGATTGTGGACTGTCTTAAACTGCTCCAGCAGGGGACATCACATGTGCAGCTGTCAGCTGCAAAACTCAGTTCTGTCCCTCAGAGCTTCGTCTTCCACATTCACATTATGCTGCACCTGGAAGACATTTTTCACCATTACCAGACACATATAAACAGTAGCTTGAAAGCATAAATAAACATACAGAGGGGCTACTCATTAAGACTCAAGCATCAAATACAGACAGCCTTCAGCAGCAGACAGCACTAGACATACAGCAAAGGATAACTTTCTCTTTCATTTTATTCATTCTGTGAAAGTTTGCAAGTCTCCTGCCTAAAATCAGTTAAGTCTCAACTTTTTGCTTCTATAACTCATTCAATTATAACCAAATGTTACCTACTTGATGACTGGACCTATTCCTTATGAGAGAGTGATGATCATTTAATATATCACACACAAATACATTGCTCCGCATTTTGCCCAGTGGACTACACTGACACCATTTGCATACGTAAGTTAGCGTTGCAGAGCATCAAAAGTTTTCCCATTCGTTCAGCAGCTGAAAACGTATGGCAGTAACTCAGTCAGATTCTGCCTGCTGTTCAGAAACAGATGACAATGAATGAATGGGTGACAATGGATGACATTCTCCTTTTCTTGTATACTGATGATCATCAAGCATATAATCACAATTTTTGGTTAATCTGGGGCTTCTAAAGGTCTGCCAAAACTTGCTTTAAATGACCACTCAGGAGACAATGAGTAACAAACTGTTTGGGGACCCAATTGCCTAACAATAGGGGACAAAACCTGGTGATAATTAAGCAAGAAAAAATGTTTTAAACAATAACTTAAAAAAATATCTAAGAAAAGAGTAGAACTCTGGATTGGAACTTTATTTTACCTTGATTAGTTAATGCATTTTGGCACTGATTTATAGCCCCATGTCCTCAGTCAGCACTAATATTTAAACTAATGTAATTCGTTAAACTGTGGGTAAAAACTGAGGAATGCTCATTATTTGGACCAGAGGACTGGTTCAAATATTTTTCATACAGAGATTGTTTTGTCCCCTTGAATCTTAAAACTCTTTTTTTCATCAGTTTTGTTCTAAATTTGCTGTACCTTCCTCTCTTTATTTCATCATTGTAGTTATTCTTATTCTGGAACTGCGTTATTTATTTAAAAAAAATACTAACTTTAATTCACTTTTAAAGTAATTTTGGTTTTAAACACAGAGATATTCTTTAAAAATAGATATATTTTAAGGTTTCATATCTTAATCCAATCTACTGGTTTAAAAATTGTCATGTTCTGCACAACACCTCACTTATATTTTTCAAGGTGCTTCAGACACTACAAGAACCTTTAAGTATGTCACGCTTACTAAAATAGGCACATTTCTTTACATAATTCTTAACTTCTTCATATATCCCACACCATCTTGCTGTCCAAAAGCCATGCCTGAGCTTAAACTTTTATAGGTACCAATTTAGTAAGAAGCCCTTTTGCAACTTTTCTCAACCCAATTTTTAAAATGACTCAGCAATCTTATTACCCCTTTATGAACAGCAAAAGACGGTCAGAGGGTGCAGTGTCATAACTGGTTAAGCCAAAATAAATTCATGCTACCGATGAATGGAGGGCTCCTTCATTTCTTTCTTCACTCCAGGTTGCATATTCCTGGGCTCAGAGAGTCACAGAGGGGCAAAATAACTAACTCACCTGGGTGAAATATAGCCAAGAAAAGAACTGAGAATAAACAAAAATTGAGACAGGAAGTATCTTTTTAGTATATATTAGTGCTTTACATAATGAAACCTCTAAGAGATATAGATTCCCCAAGCACTGACAGCATACAAACCAGATCCCATGGTACACACCCCATGCACACTGCTGCTGCGCCTGGGCTTGTATATCAGCTGTGCTATGCAAACATTACCACAGCATTAATGTTTAATAATGGAGTGAGACAATATGATTGATATAACTAGAAAGCAAATCCAGTCGTGTATTGACTGCAGTATTCCACTTCCCCTGCAGCCTAACTCTGGGACTTAATGAAACAAAAGGAGTACATTAAATTCATGCTGACAAAAAAAAAAAAAAAAAAAAAAAAAAAAAAAAAAANAACTAAACCAAAGCACAGATCTTTTAGCTATTCTAGAAACCATCTGTAAAGGTTGGTTGGTGTAGAGCAGCAGTAAGCCAAAATATTTATGGGGAAAATATGTGATGATGTAATGCAGTCGTCCCAAATGCATGATTATAAAAACTTTATAGCACACCACACTTTGCAAGGCACTATAAAGATTTTATGGCCGTGCATTTGGGATGAGTGCTTTGCTCATGAATGATGGAGCCACCGGTGAGCTATGCAAGTCTTTGCCAGAGGAGTGGCGTAGAACATAAACATTTTTATAGCACTCCACACCATCTCATGGAGTAATTTGGGGATGGACCTTCTCCACTTCCCTTTTACTTTTGGGTTTTTTGTCCCTGTTGGAAGAGCAGTGATTAGAAGTTATGTTATATGAGGAATGGCAGAAGTCATTTTCATCAACAGCACCCTTCAGCAGCCATTTATATAATGAAGTTCTGTCAATTCAATTTGTATACTCGAAACATGACTTACGGACGTCTGTGCTGTTGCCATCACCACAGATGTAATTGCCATGTGCTCCGGAGGAGTAAGGAAGACAGCAGTGGCCACTGTCCTGGCAGACCTAACATTCCTCTCACCCTGTAGTCTCTGTACCTCTGTGAACACATTGCAGAACAAAGTCTAAACCGTTCTCTGCTTTCCTTTTGACAAGCTCTGTGCATTGTGGGTTTTCTGCATGCCAAGTTATCCAGCTAATATACAGCACAGTCCCTATGATAAAATTGCCCCTGTACAAATTTGGGCCCCATAGCTACACAGTGACCTTAATAGAAGTCAGTTAATCTCTGTCCCCTTCCCCACCTTCACTGGGCAATATTATCCAACAGCCACTTCCTCAGAGACCTACTTGAAAGGAAATGCTGCTAAATATACCCAGGAATTCATCTCACATGTTAAAAGGGAGCCTGGACCCACCTTCAAAGAAGTGCCTGGGAAGTTAGCCAGTCTGGAGGCCACTGTGGAGGGTCTGCAGCTGATTATTTGAAGCAAACAAAACTAAAGAGCTAGAATTAAAAGCAAGCATGTTTTTCTGAAATTGCTTCATTTATCCTTGCTTGTACGTTGTATTTGTCTCTCTTGTATGCAAGCATACTGGCGGACTTCTCTGGGGGCCAGAATTCAAGATGTATTTTGCTGTTTCTTCCGCGCATCCATAGGTACAGGAAATGTGGCAAAGAACAAGTTAGCACACATAAGTCTAGCTGGCCATGCTCAATGGGGAAAGTCAGCAGCCAGGTCTACCCGACCCTTTTTTTCAAAAAGGGGGCTTACTCTTTTTTTAAGAGTTTTGTATTCTTCCTTTTCCACAATCTGGCCAAACTATCCACCAATAAAGACAGACTATTTTGAATTGCGTGCACTTCTTGTCATATCGCTCCCTTTGACTGCTGAAGTGCTGCGGGCTGGGATCTGTTACCAGTTTTACTATTGCTGAATACCAGGGGTTTGGTTTGTGATAACAACTATTTGAAAAAAACATTGCAGCATGCACAGTTTTACTACATCTATAATATATGCATTGCTGTATGTATATATGTATAAAACATATTTTAGTACTTCAGGTAAGGAAATAAATTGCAGAACAGTTTGAACAGCAAATGTTCCTCAACCTACAGAGATAGGAGGGTGAATCCATCAGAGTGTATATTCAGTGGCAAGATTAGAGGGGACTACAAAAGAGTACAAAAAGAGTACAAAAGAACAAGAATAACAGGAAAGACAAGTAGTTCATACTGAGTGAGAACAACATGCAAAATATGAGAAAAAAAGCAAAGCAAATTAGTTAAGACTGTCATATGGGAAGTATTCTTCTTCTTCTGCAGAGTAAAATTTTGATCTGAAAAATACACAAAAAATTATGACATTTTTTCCCACAGACCTGCACCCCATGCATTCTGCTTTAGAGAGGAACAAAAAAAATTCAGCTTTCCACCTCTGTTCACATAGCAAAAGTGGCAAAGACACAGGAAGCTGATTTGTATTTCCTGTTGTTATGCATCAACAGAGCTGTTTAATAGGTTCCAGTCACCTGAGCAAAACTGCAGAAAACATGGGGCTTTACAGATGGCAGTGAGGTCCAGTTCAAAGCCAGTAGACTTGCTATGGTATAACTGAAGGCTTAATTTGGCTCACTGAGCGCTCCATTACTTGCAATTACATGGGAGAAGAAAAGAATCCAATGTGAACTTCAAGTCCAGGTTATGTTCATGGGGGTTGACAGGCAGGAACAAAATTAAGTGTCTTTTTCATTGCTCACAGAAGACATTTGATATGGAAACAATTTAGACATGATAGGCATGGAACCCCGTAGTGCCATTTTTAGAATAATTTTTCAGCATAGAGCTGCACTTTAAACTGCTGCCAGATAATCAAAGGATTTGGGAGCATCAGATGATACTACTACTACCTGATGCTATTACCTTCCTGCCAGAGACCAGCAATTTATGGCACCGAAGAGGAGGAAAAGCAAACAAACAAAAGAAGACAGATGAAAAGATGAACCAATCTCTTTTCACCCAGTGGCATGATCTAAGGGAGACCCTCAGCATCTGACTTTGCAAAATAAGGTTAGTGGAGTATAGAGCCACTCGCATTGGCAACATATGGCTCACCAAGTGCTTTGGGAGGCATTCCTGAAAACTGTACGTGTGTCTTGTGCAACACTGAAACCAGTGCTTCATGCCTCACCTTGGACACTTTCCTGAATGTCTAACCTCCTCCATAACAACCTGAACACTTCGGCACTGGGAGACAACTCGATCAGAGATGAAGAAGTAATGCTGGGGGAAAACATCCGGTAACCACTAGCCATACAGCTCTCAGAGCAGCGTATAGGCTGTGGGGGGGTCTTATTTAGCAGAGCCTAGTGTAAAAAGGTGGAGCCTCTTTCATACAGTTCATTATGGCCATAGCAGCACCAAAGCCAGTTCAACCAGGGGAGCCAGCACTTGGGTACGTTGAGCAAGACAGTATTTAGAAACATAGTTGGAGGGCAAAGGATGGAAGGACACAGATTCTTTCAAAGAGGCCCGGGAGAGTCAGTCAGGCTCTCGCACCCATATAGACACTCTTTCTCAGCGGCTGGCAGCAGGTTCTGCTCCGCTGCTTTGAGGGAAGCTTATCTAGCTTTGCTCACAGTGAAGCGTGAGATTAGATTAGACAAAATATTCACATGGTTATTTCAAAAACCTTTCTGTACTGCTTTTCTCTATTGCTAAAGGACAGTGGCTCTGTATAAGGAAGGATGCTGGTCAAATATCACGGTTTCACAAGCGAGGAATTGCAGGTGGCTGAAACTTAGTTGGAAACACAGGATGTAAGGAACTCACTGAGGTACAGCTGTAAACTTATATGTTTGATAAAAGCAAAGGGCCTGGTTCAGGCTGAATTTTTACCTTAGCATAATTCGAGTGCAAGTTAAAAAAACAAACACCTTTTCAGCTGTGCAGACAAGCCTACAGAAAGGCAACGGGGATACAATGCTGAAATCACAAACATGTCTAAAAGCTTCTTCCACAGAGATGAACATGGTAGTAAATCAATCATCTCTAGGTGCTGAAGCATACAATGACAGGAGGTGAGAGCGTCGTGTATGCCAACAAACAGAGACTTGGTGCCCCCTGACAGTTTGGTTTTTTTTAATGGGCATTGAACATTTAATACAAGACTGATTTTCAAGACCTGTTGGGTATAAAGAAAACCCCGGATACACGCAGCTCATTATCATGCTTTTATCAATATATGGCTCAACATGGAGTACCCCTGGCTTGCCGCTGGGAGTCTGCAAATACTGTAAAATAGACTGAGCAAATTAAGAACAACACTTAAAGAGTCTCAAAAAAGAAATGTCAAGTGCTTTGATTGGTCAAGCCCCATCCTCTGTCATCAGACTGCTGGTGAAAACTAAAGCTCTGAGCTCTGCTAAAGTATTGGTGGTGCTCAGTGCAAGGCATCCTTGATGTTCAAGGTGGACAACTTGCTAACCTGCAGTGCAGACCTCTGCCTTTCCACTATCCTTGCATATTAGTTTAAACTGATCATTTCTGTGATAACACGCTGCTTACCTTGCCAACTGAGGAGAGATTGTCTATTATTATCTTTGCAATTCATAAATATGCACTTAAAAAAAAGGAATAAAACTGTCAGAACAAAATGGAGCTCGTGTGGAATCCAAATATGAAAACTTCTGTAAATATTCCAATCAAACTCATGATTTAAACCAATGGGTTTTTTTCTCCAATAAACAGTCAAATTAAAATACTGCTAACTTGCTTGAGCAGGTCTAACACCCTATGTATTCTATCTTCTCGTTGTACATGATAGGGAACTGAAAAATATTAAGAAGATGAGAAAGAGTTAACTATGTGTTGCCAAGCTGAGTAATGACACAGTTAGGACAGAATTGCATCCCAAACTAGCCTGTGAAATCTGGATCTTGTACTGAGTCCAGATGTCGCTGGTTTGGGATCCATTGCTGCCCTTTTGGAGGGCATGGTGTGGATTGAGTTACGGAGGATAACACAAGGGCAGATAAGAAAATCAAGCTATTATTTTTCAAAAAGATCAAATGAAAGTTACTTCTAACAATGGAAAATCCCCCAAAGGGAATGAGTAGAAGCCTTTTTTATTTGAGCCAGTTAATCTCACAGAATCACAGAATAGTCAGGGTTGGAAGGGACCTCTGGAGATCATCTAGTCCAACCCCCCCGCCAGAGCAGGGTCACCTACAACAGGTTGCACAGGACAGCGTCCAGGCGGGTTTTGAATGTCTCCAGAGTGGGAGACTCCACAACCTCTCTGGGCAGCCTGTTCCAGTGCTCCACCACCCTCAAAGTAAAGAAGTTCCTCCTCATGTTAAGATGGAACTTCCTATGTTCAAGTTTGTGCCCATTACCCCTCGTCCTATCAATGGGCACCACTGAAAAAAGACTGCTCCCATCCCCCTGGCATCCTCCCTTCAAGTATTTGAAAGCATTAACAAGATCCCCCCTCAATCTTCTTTTCTCCAGACTAAAGAGACCCAAATCCCTCAGCCTCTCCTCATATGAAAGATGTTCCAATCCCCTAATCATCTTTGTAGCCCTTTGCTGGACCCTCTCCAGCAGATCCCTGTCCTTCTTGAACTGGGGAGCCCAGAACTGGACGCAGTATTCCAGATGCGGCCTCACCAGGGCAGAGTAGAGGGGGAGGATGACCTCCCTCGACCTGCTGGCCACACTCCTTTTGATGCATCCCAGGATGCCATTGGCCCTCTTGGCCGCCAGGGCACATTGTTGGCTCATGGTCATCCTGTTGTCCACCAGGACTCCCAGGTCCCTTTCCACAGAGCTGCTCTCCAGGAGGTCGGCCCCCAACCTGTACTGATGCATGGGGTTATTCCTCCCCAGGTGCAGTACCCTACATTTACCCTTGTTGAATTTCATTAAGTTCCTCTCTGCCCAACTCTCCAGCCTATCCAGGTCACGCTGTAAGGCAGCACAGCCTTCTGGAGTATCAGACACTCCTCCCAGTTTAGTGTCATCAGCAAACTTGCTGATGGTACACTCTATCCCTTTGTCCAGATCATCGATGAATATATTGAACAGGACTAATCTGCTCAAGACTGATGTTCAAGAGCTATAATCTTGCATTGACAGAGCAATGGGCTACATGACCCAAAGCTTTTCTCTTTGCTGTGGGCCAGTTTTTCCCCTCCACTCACTAGTATAAATGTCCTGGAATTTCAGCTTAACGTTGCTGTAACTGACAAGAAAGTAGCCCTGTAACCTGGCCAGCTGAGCTCCTCCTAGACAGGAGTCATACTTTAAGCTCACATCACCTTGCCACAGCTCTCCCTCCACCGTGGAATGAACTAGACTGTCACTCTCCTGTCACATCCCTCATCAGCTTCCAGCAACAGGGACAAAGCCCTCCAGTGCCTCCAGGCAGATGGTCCTGAGCTCCCCCCACGCTGCTGGGATTGACACAGCTCTCCAAATATCCATAAGATATTACATAAAAGAAGCCAAATTTGCAGTGGAATACCAAAGGTGAATTTCAATTTGCCTGCCCCACATCATCACCATAAACAGTAAAACTTTCTGCTTGGCCCTGTGGTCCCTCAGAGGTACAAATACAGATACCTCTCCCAATGCTTCAACAGTATCTCCTTATGAGAGAGAAACTATATTCATCGGTTGCTTAACATTACTGGCTATTGGGCATTAAGAACAGTGCTTTCACAAGATCGTTCAGAAAAATGGTTGTATTTATTTGGGAATCAAATATCCTATGAAAACAACAAATAGTGGGCACAGAATTTAACAAAAGAGAATCAAATAGAATTTTTCATTGGCCTGTCACCTTCTAATATGGTAAATAGCCCTGAAATGTAGAGAACCAAACTCTAACAGCATTATGATTAAAGAAAAGTAGTTTGAATTTCAAATACTACCAACAGAGACAGAAAATGTAACCTGGAACATGTGGGATCTTCTTGTTTTTCTGTTGAAAAGTACCATGAGATCTTTACCTTCTGCCCAGTTCCAAGTCATAAACAGCCAGATAAAGCGATTCATCTTGTTGTCTTATCCGAAGGAAAATATTTCCTAAGAAATCACAAAGCCAAAGATGAAAACCCTGAGGCTATATCTATATCTATACTAGTAAAGGAAATATGCCAGGTCCTGTTTTCTGGTTCTGAGATCAGCTGGCACAATGTGGCCATGTCTCCTCTACTAAGTTCTCTTAGCTTCCAAAACAAGGTCATCCAAACTGCCATAGTCAGTACGGTCCCTGGTGTGTGCTAAGCCCACGCTGTGCCTGGAAACTCTTTCAGAAAATGCTAGTTATTCTGGTCAAAAAGAGTGTCAGGGGCTATTCCAGCAAGTGCCTGGGAGCATTGTGGTGGTGTTTAATTCAGCAGCATGGGTGCAGCCTAGGTCTCAATTATCAGAGCTAGATTTAAATCTGTAGAAGTAACGGCAAAGCAGGGAGTTAGATCTGGGACTTATATACAGGAGTACCTTTAAACTGAGTGTCTGACTCATTATGAAAAGGATACTCACTGTGAAAGTCACAGTAGGATGAAACATCCTGATGTTTGAGAGATGTTCAGATCTAGGTTATGTGGGTCTGAGATTATGGTTAAAGTACATTTCTAACTGAAACACTCTGCTGACATCACTCTTGAGTAATGAGTATAAGGTACTTTCCCCCTGTAACCACAACTGTAAATATTAATGCTAAGAGACTATTTTTACAGTGTTGCTTCGGTACAATGAACTGATACAGAATTTATTGTACCTGGAGAACTGCCTCTGAAAATCTTAAAAGAAGCGTGAAACTGACCCTAAATAGCTTCTTGCTTATGAATGATAACACCACCAAGTCCTTGTATCCTGGTCTGCAAGATTACAGAGCACATAGCACCGGTAGAGAGTTATTGCAAACCGCCTCTGATTAGGTAGTCCAGTCTACATCCAAACATTTAATCAAATGCTGAGCAAAAGATCAAAGGGAATTAGAGATGTATAGCTCTGAAAGGAAGACTGGATTCCTTTCCTCTTTGCCTCCTGTGATCCCCAATTCCTTTTAAACCAGTAGGAATTCCACAAGACTCTTGCCAGCAACAAGAGCTGGTTCTCTCTGTGCTCCTGAGCTTCAAAAAAAAAGCCGCTCTCAAAGTTCAAAATCTACGCAGTCCTTAGAAATCTGTATATTCACCATGTTCTTAAAGTTAAACCTATTCAATGGGCAAAGCACTTTACCTGGCTACTCAAGAGAAAAACAACTCACACAGGGTAAGTAACCAGGCACGCAGTGAGCGGTGGAGCATGGCATCTGCTAAGCATAGTCCCAGTCAGGGTGCCAGATTGTTTTTGTCTTTCCCAAGTCCTGTGGGTCCCCATAATTCCAGGGATGCAGCTACAGCTTGTATTTTTCCCACACCTGTTGCAGTGATGGGCATCATCCCTGCAACTCCTTTTACTTCTGCAAAAGGTTATGCATGAGCAAAGGGCTGCAAGGCCATCCGTTTCTCCCTTGGGAGGAATGCAATCTCACTTCTCCTTAATGCAATGGCATTTGCATAGTCTTTTAGAGAGGACTATCAATAAGCACCCTGCCCAAGCCAATATCATGCAAGGTAAAAGTAGTGTCCATGTGATAAAAAACCCAGAGGCAGAACACTGGCTGAAGGACAGACCAAAGTCTCAAGAGCACAGCAGCTGGAAAGCTCAGGAGAAGTCTCATAAAAGTTCTTCTCATTCGCTGGAATATCTGAATTAGGGACACATTGCCTGCCTTGCTTTTTCCTCTCTGCCTATTTGCACTATAAATCCCGGGACTGAAATTTAAATAGTTACTTGATATGTATGTTTTAAACAATTTCACCTCAATGGACTTCCTTTGTCTTTGATTGTTTACCAAAACTCTGACCCTTGAACTTTATTTCATTACTAATCTTATCTTTTACAGAACTCTGGGAGGCTGACATATGGATCAGTGTCACCAGAGTGACTGAACAAGGTAAACTTAATAATCCAGTCTGTGTTTTTTACATATTTACATAGAGGGGTGAAGCAAATGCAGAAGACTAATCTATGTTTGATCTTAAAGGACAGGAGAACATGCTGTCCTGGTTTTGCTAGATGGAGTCTTTCTACTTTCTCTAACAGTGTCCTTCTTGAAAAATCCTAGAAGTGATATAATAAACATTATTTGAAAGATAAATTAATAGTTCATTTCAAGGTAATAGCTGCGTCCTGGGCTAAATATAAACTTGGTAACAAAAGGCTGAGAAGTTATTTACTCAAATAAAAGTTATTGGCAGGTTAAAGTAAGTATCTTTAAGTTTCTTTTTCTTTATCCTGAAATGTTTCTGCCTCTAAATATATCTCCTCTGCTTCTGCTTCAAAAACATTGAAATAATCTTGTTTCTGCTCCTGTTCATAGATGATATAAGCAGCAGAAAGAGAGAAAATGTTAGGGCTGGTAATACAGAGGAATAAAGCAACATTATGCCTCCTTCCTGTCCCTGTTCCTATAGACCTAACTTCTGTTCTTTTCCCATTTACTGAAGGTTAAAATGAGAAAAGTCAACACCCATCACCAAAAATAAAGTGTCAAGAAAACAGTGGAAGCTCTCTCTACATTTGTAAGAAATTCAGATTAAGTCGTCAAGGTGGGAGGGCAAAGAGGTACTTTCCTCCAAGGCAAAACTTAAATGTCAGTATAGATTATCAGTTAAAGCTGTGTTATTTTGTGCTCATTCCTATGCCAAAAAATCCAAGCACAAGCTTAATTATAGTAACTAAAACATGGATACAGGATAGGTTGCCAGTGTTATTTTCTTCAGTGGATTGGTCCAAGCAGTATAAGTAATCTCCCTTTGCTGATAAATCTGCACCTACATTAGAACACTTTGTCAGTATAGTTATAACAGCAAACCCTTCCCAGCGTTGGGTAAGACCTAGTTTGGAAATCAGAGGACAGAGAAATCTTTATTTATTTGCCAAAGAAAGGGCAGAAAAAATACTTACTTTGATCTCTGCTTTTAAGAAATGTTGAGCCCTTACGCCACGTACGCAAGTTATATCTGCAATCATTATTTACATATGTCAAGACACAGCCTCTGCCTTTTTTCCCCTAGCCATATTCTGTAAATTCAAGGATAGTGCTGTAATCAGGCAGAACCCCAGGTTGCACAGCTCAGAGTTTTACGTGCTATACTATAGGTTTATACTGGAGAAGAATGCAGTAATTTTATGTGTCCCTAATTTGCAATAGACAAAAGCAAGGCTAAAACTTATTGGGCTAAAACTTGGGCAATGCCAAGGCAACTGAGCTGGCCATGTAGGTGTCCATCTGCTCTGGGTATGGTGCTGTAGGTACGAAGGACTGCTGTGAAACACCATGTCACAAAATTACAAACAGGAATGTCCTTGTACTTCATGTTCACCAAGTCCTCTAATAACTGACATTTCCTGAACCAGGCAGCATGGAGGGACTTGATACCATGTCTAAATCACAAATGGGCACTTATTTTTCTAAATTATGTCATTCCCTATACTCTCACTGAGAAGTATTATCAAAACAGAAATAAAGGACTTGCATAATCACTACCTGGTTATTTCCAAACAAGCATATAATGATTGTGCAAATCACTACCATACATCGGGTTTTATAATTTCTTTCCTAGAGAATTTCCCCATATCCACTAATATGGCTTTCTAATTGCTACCAGAAACAGTGCTTTCACTGTCCACCTCCTCAGTTCTTCTCCGTATTTCTCACCATGTGAGAAAATGTCTCCCAGCCCCAAACCCCCACAAACTATTTCCTTGTAAATCTTCCCTAATTTCATAATGAGAGCAATACAGTTTGAGAGCATAGGAAAGGGAGCTAGAAACTGAGAGCATGCAAAATGCCAAGCTTAAATCTTCATCCAAAACTAAAAAAGAGCTTTGGATTTGGGTTTTATTTTTCAAAAAGCTCTCACCTTCAGCTTTTAATTTGCATTTGATTTCCAGTATTTTCTGATGTTGGAAAAATACCCAAGATCAGAGCCAAAATAAAGCAAGAGGTGGTTCTGTTGGCATGCTCAGCACTTTTGGAAACAGAAGTCCCAAGAATTTAGGTTTGCAGTCAGCTTAGGTGGTTGAAGAACTTACTCTGTAGGCATTTTTCCAAACTGAACTTTCAATGCTTTTGACATGTAAGCTTTACCAGAAATAGGCACCTTCATGTTTAACTGGAACCCTAACCAACTCATATGCAGCTTTTGTCATCATTACGCATTATTATGGTACTCACGCTGCTTTTGCCTTTAGAGACGCACGGTCCTCCTGCACTTCCATAACAGAGATTAATGTAAGTGTAAAATTAAATGTCCAGTTCCACCAATTTAACAAACATTCCATTCAATAAACTGTTGGGCTTCAACCCCACAAACTTTTACACACCCGAGAAAACCAGATTCCTTGAATTATATGGAAGAAATTAGGTACTTAAAAGCTTCCCCCTGCATGTTTTCAGAACCAGGTTGTTAGGCACACACTGCCTAACACATGCTCTTTGTAGATTTTATAGGCAAGGAGATGGCCATTTGTCACTAACTTCTGCAGTGACAAGATATCACTCATACTATTTCAGTTGCAGTAATATGTCCTTTCATGATCTGCTCTCCTCAGGGAGGATTGTTTTGAATCTCTCATTAGTTTTAAACTAAAGCTCACGTATTTTAAACAAAAAAACATCTTCCACTGCGCTGCCTGCCCCTCCTCGGCACGTCTCTGCTCACGGTGGTACACGAAGGAGCCCAACATCTTCCCTCCTGGCTGCAGCTGAGCATGATGTGCCAGTGCAAACTTGTGCCTCCTGGGATGTGGATGGCGACAGCCAGGTGCCATTACATATCCATCCCGGCGCTTGGCCACTGCTGAGAGCAGGATATGGAGACAGCCAGACCTCTAGCCGGACACAGAGCGACCGCTTTTACCTACATTTGGTGCTCCCACGCCTCAGCCAGGGGAGGAGCAGCTCACAGGGGAGTGGAAGGCTTGGCGACAGTGATGTCTTAAACCACTGCAATTAAGTCGGCCCCAGCCAATCCGTCACAGCACTGAGCTCCCTGTTTGACAGAATATCACTGTTCTGGAGAGTAAAATAAAAGCAAGCCACACAAACCAAGCAATTAGAGCTAAAGTTTTCAAATCTGCATGAATCTCAAAGCAACCTCTATTAAGGATTATTAGTGCCACAGCAAGGAATTAAAAACCTTACTGCTAGGATTTCTCAGTCACTGCTGTCCTACTTCCTCCTATCCATTGCCCTGTCCTAACATTTTAGTTTTGCAATTATAAAGCCTTGCCTCATTAACCACATCCCACCTATCAAATCATTTTACCTTCCTAGTACAGTATTTCATCATCCTAATTCTATTGTCTATTGCTTACCATCTTTTATCAGATTTGATGGTTTTTATCCTAGTTCCCTGCCTTTCATTTCCATTATGTCACACTGTTTATGCACTGTGCATGCATTTGCATTGTCCTCTGTAGACTATCTTGCATACACAGAATATTTAAATGAGAAAAAATTCAAGGACGAGTAGAGTTTACATAAAGTTACTCTATAGATTTAGTCATTTTTGCTGAGCCAACTGAACAGTTTTTAATAGTTTACAGCACCAATAAAATTCCCATACAAAACACAAAGGAAGACTTGTTCCTTGCCCTGGAAAGTTTTCTTTTAAATTATTAATCACCAATGTAGTTAGGATATACTAAGGATATATTATAATTACATATGGTAAAAAAATTACACTTGAATCAAGTGGTTTCTTAGGAGCCTCTTACCCAGTTGTGCCACTCACATTTCATTCTTCAGTTTTTCTTTTATAATTTTTTTGATGATTAGCAAGAGAATGATTCTTTCTGGAAACGTCTAAAATGTTTCCATACCACAATGAAATTACCTGTTATTATTATCTAAACTAAGTTATCGATGTTGTGGTACAGACCACCTGATCATAAAGAAGTAGTAGATCAGGTTGCCTTCAGGCTACTGGAGGAAGTCTCACACTCACAGATCCTTGTCCTCCTGAGGGACTTGAACCACACCAACATGTACTGGAGGGACCATACAGCACGAAACAAGCAATTCAGAATGTTTCTGGAGTGCATTGGTAACATCCTGACACAGAAGAGAGGCTTTGCTGGACCCTGTGCATCAGTACCTGCTGGAGATCAATTGGCTGGAAAGCAGCTTTGCAGCTAAGGACCTTGGAGTCCTGGTGGACAATAAGCTGAATATGAGCTAGCAAAATGCCCTTACAGCAAAGAAGGCCAATGTCCTTCCAGGCTGCCTGAAGAACAGTATCACCAACTGGTTGAGGGACATGATCCTTCCACTCTACTTAGCATTGGTGAGACACATCTGAAGTGCTGGGTCCAGTTCTGGGCTACCCAGTACGAGAGACATGGACATACTGGAGTGAGTCCAGTGAAGGGTGACAAAGGCGACTAACCAGCTGGAGCATCTGTCATACAAGGAGAGGCTGAGAGAGCTGGGACTGTTTAGCCTGGAGAAGAGAAGGCTACCTGACAGGGAGGACTAAAGAAAACAGAGCCAGTGTCTTCTCAGTGGTGTCCAGTAAAAGGACATGAGGAAATGGGCACACACTGAAATTCAAGGAAGCCTATTTAAAAATAAGAAAACACTTCTTAATTGTAAGAGTGATTGAACACTGGAACAGATTACCCATAGAGGCTGCAGAGTCACCTTCCTTGGAGACATCCAAAACCTGACGGGACACAGCCCTCACCTGCTCTAGGTGACCCTGCCCTGAGCAACAATTTTGGACTAAGCAATCTCCAGAGGTGCCTTCCAACCTCAGCCTTTCTCTGTTTCTGTGAATTATCTTTATTTGCTCAATGAGTAGGATCCAACCACTCAGCCGCAGGCACTCAATTTGCACTTCCTTCAGTGCTCCAGATGTAAAGGTCAAAGTTCTTTCTCTAATCAATGGAAAGAGGCTAATGTCTCCAGTGGCAAATTTTATCTGACTAAGCATGAGGGGCATCTAAGTTAAAGCACAAGGTTGTTAGCCAAATTACATAGACTAGAATTCATGCATTGATTCTTCTGCTACAACTCTAAATAACCTACTGAACAGGGGAATTTGACCAAAGTTCAAGTATTGTGTTTATCAGAGAGTTATTATTCAAATAACTAGAGCTAGTACAAAGGTCTCATCCATGGCTGAGTATTGTATCTTACTGCCATTCAGCTGATGCACTGTAATGTCTTACCCTTAAGTAAATTGTGCATGTGTCTGAGTCAGTTCCACGTATGCAGTTATGTGGTGTGGATAAGTCCATTTAATATTTGCTGAGATCAAAAAGGAAGTCCAGGTCCCCATGCAAACACACATTCCTGCCACATCTTTCCCGCCCCCACCATGCTATCTCTACAGCACATCTGAACAAACAGTAACCAACTAACTTACACAGAAGAAAAAAAATGCCTTTTTTTTTTTCACTAGATTGATTTTCTAGTGGTTGAGCAAGCTTGCATTGGCTTGGAGCAAGATCAGAGGAAGCATAAAGCCAGCTCAACAGAGAGGTCAGGACTGCAAGGTGAGGAGGGAGGAAAGCGGACAGAAAGTGAGGGGTTTGCACTGCCCTGGAGGCATCACCGAACCTCCAGACTAGTTCAAGCTCTGTCACGTAGCTTTACCCTTAGCAAGCAGCAATCATAATTCATAATGCTCCCAGGCATAAACAGGTGACAAAAATGAGATTCTCAGGCACAGGTGAAGGAGAATATGGCATTGGAAAAATGAAACCACAATGTGAGTTTTCTTCTTTAAGCACACAGACAGTGCAGCGCTATGTACATGGGTATTCCCATCCAGGGAGCTGCAGGAGAGCAGATGATCAAGGCTAACATCGCTAACAGAACAAGGCAGGACCCCATGTCACATTGACAGGAGAAAAAAGCTGAGCAGGGCCAAACAGGAGAGGACTTTTTTGATCTACATAAATGGGTTGGCTTGATATACCGCAAGAGAAAAAGCCAAAGCTGGGGAAGAAGTTACTCTAATAGCTGGTGCTTCATTTCAGTCTTGCAGTCATTTCAGCCAATATTGTTAAGCTTTAGGCAAAGTCCCACATAGTAAAAACAAGAGAACAGGATGCTGCACCAGGCAATATGTAGCTCTGGCTTATATCTCCCAGGCCCTCCTGCAACAAAAGCTTGTCCTTCTCAGTGGTATCACAGCAAAAACATAAATTTGTTGAAGCTAAAAATATGAAATGCTAAATAAATTAATAAATAAATCCAGAAAAATACTGTGTCTGTTCGTTTAATTCTACACATAAACTTTTTTTAATCCCAAACCTGAGAGCTGAATCACTCAGGTTAAAGAGAAAGAAATGCAAGATCTAATATGTCATTTTTGTTTCACTGCCTTGCATAAGCAGAACAGCATATTTTTCAGTGTTTTGTCTACTCTTATTTAAAACATGGCCTGGGAAGAAGCTGACAGCTCTTTCCATTTTTCTCTTGATATTCAGCTGTTGTTATAAGCGTAAATTGATCTTCGAACACTTATTTGTCCACTGTGAAGAAACAGTTGTTACTGTTGAATTTTATTTAAAAAAAAGCAACTTGTCATTAAATTTTTCACTCTTCTTGGGAAATCATTGTCTTCCAATTATGTGTTAGGTAAAAAGTTTGGAAAACTAGAAGTTTAAGAGTTATTTAAATTGAAGTTTTCATTTGTAACAATGAAAGCAGCTTTCCCATTCAGCAAGGATGCCACTGAATAACTAACAGCATCTTGATGAGATACATTCTTTTGGATTTGTATATGCAAGAAAAGCAGTGGGTATAGAATTAGTTTCCTAGCCTATATGTCTGTTTAGTTTAACTACTTGAGTGTGCCTGGCATGGCTTTGTCTCGCACCAGACAGTATTGTCCTAGGAAATATACAGGTGTGTTTTGAAGGATGGCACATGCTTGGGACTATTCCACATAGATAATTTGAACACAACAAACTCATCTTGGGGCAGAAGTGAGATTAGGTGTGGTGAGAAGAACCACACTGTGAGGGACAGAGAACAGTCCTTGTCCTGTTGCATTAAATACATTACAAGTGGCCATAGTGTCTCTGGAAAGTACTTTGAAAAACTACCAGCCTGCTCAGTGATAGTTGTTTGAAACCTACATCAAACAAACTTCACTGTAGTGGCCTTTGCAGATCAGCCAGAACTTGTATCCTGTGGCAGATAGTGCATACATATAACATAAAGAGGACCTCCAGCTAAAAATTATTGGCGTTTTGGTCTTGATCTTCCTGTTGTTGTAATTTATTTAAGCATTTAGTCTAGCATCCGTTGGGGAGAGGTGGTTCCACCTAAAGTTCACTTTCCTGAATTTATGATTAGCAAACAAGAAAACAATCAAGGCAAAGACAGATAAGACAACTGCAAGTAAGGAAACACCAGATAGCTGTAATTATATTTGTTTGCTTGATTACGTTGCAAATAGGTGGTTTTCTTTCACCCAGTAATTCTGTGAATGAATCAATAAAAATAAATAAATGATGGTATGGTAGATAGGCATTATCAGCAGCACGAGCACAGGAGGGGTGAAATGAACTTATTTAGATAGATCACATCACACAAGTGCTAATAAAATTTTTAATACCTCTCCTGCCTCTTTAACTATTAGTAATTTTGTGCTGCTAGACAGCAGAATCTCAGGATTTTAAAAACATGTTAATGATTTTTAGGATCCTTTGGCAATCTCTGTTTTAGTTTTCTGTATTTGTAAACCTAGGTACTCTCATTACAGCCTCGGAGAACCACTGAAAGCCATGAGTTCATCGCAGCTCTCACCAGGATAGCAGGTTTCTTAGAGCCTTTCATTGAAATCTCACTTTGCACTAGGAAAAAGGCTCTAGGATTCACATTTGTGAAGAGCATAGAAACACTGTGCCATGCTCCTTTCCAAAGAAAAGGGGGCAAAAAGAAAGGACTTCACAGCTGCAACAACACTGATGAACAAGTACTTCGTAAAGTAATCAGGGGAAGGGCTCATGATTTAGGGAACAGGTTTATTCATAATGAAGCTACGAGGAATGAGTTTTGATGTCTGTACAGTAATACAAGAAATGTAGTGAATAAGCAGGAGAAGGAAGTCTTAAAACAATTACACTTCTGATTTAATTGCTTCAAAAGACCTAGTGAACTAGTTCACTTGGCTAGAACGTAAACATGGACAAGTGATTGAGAGCAGCCCTGCGAAGACCTGGGGGTACTGGTGGATGAAAAACAAGACATGAGCTGGCAATGTGTGCTCATGGCCCAGAAAGCCAACCATATCCTGGGCTGCATCAAAAGAAGTGTGGCCGAGGGAGGTGATTCTGCTCATCTACTCTGCTCTGGTGAGACCACAGCTGGAGTACTGCATCCAGCTCTGGAGTCCTCAGCACAGGAAGGAACATGGGCCTGTTGGAGTGAGTCCAGCAGAGGACCACAAAAATTATCAGAGGGATGGAACACCTCTCCTACGAAGACAGGCTGAGAGAGTTGGGGTTGTTCAGGCTAGAGAAGAGAAGGCTCCAGGGAGACCTTATTGCGGCCTTTCACTAATCAAAGGGAGCTTATAAGAAAGATGGGGACAGATTTTTTTTTAGCAGGGCCTGTAGCAATAGAACACAGGGTTATAGTTTTAAACTAAAAGAGAGAAGATTTAGGCTAGATACAAAGAAGACATTTTTTACAATGAGGGTAGTAAGGCACTGGAACATGTTGCCCAGAGAGGTGGTAGATGCTCCTTCCCTGGAAACATTCAAGGTCAGGTTGGACAGGGCTCTGAGCAACCTGATCTAGCTGAAGATGACCCTGCTCATTGCAAAGCGGTTGGACTAGATGATCTTTAAAGGTATCTTCCAACTCAAATCATTTTATGATTCTAAGTACACCTCCTACAGAAGTGCACAGGGAAAAAGAGCAGTAGATATCACCTTGCATTTTAAATGCAAGTTGTGTAACAGTATATACAAAATAATAGATAAGCAGAACTGTCCAGCTAAGGACAACAGACTTGAAAAAGTCAATTTTAAGAAATTCTGAGAACTGATAGCTAAGATCCAATAAATCTGAAGTTCCTTAAAGAAAAGGAAACTATCTCAGTGCAGAAAACAGAATAAATGAAACAGTGTATGTGGGTAAATGATCAGTCCTTCAGTGATCTTGTAATCAAATCACAAAGAAACTGTAAATTAGGCAGAACTAATACAGAGGAGTTTGAAAGAGCATACGCAGATAAAAGGGAAAAAGTGAAACGCCAAAGTCCAAAATGAGGTATCACAAGCAAGAGAAAATGAGCATGTTGAAATGGAAGCCCAGGGAAAGGTTTCCTGCCATGTGGTACGGGAGCACTTATGGTCCAATGTTGTCAAGAAAGAAAAAAATGCCACTCTCGTGTCAGGTAGTTGGTATAACCAGCACCAGTGAGAAAGGAGTAAGAACGCAGATGCAGCAGGGGAAGAACAGATCAGAAAATACTTTGATAAATTAACTGTTTTCACATCAGTTGGGCCTAATGAATTTTGCTCTCATGTGTGAAAAAGAAGTATTTGAACAACCTCAGAAGCATTAGCAGTTGTCACTGAGAGCTCATGGAGGATGGAGAGATATGCCAGGAAATAAGGCAAATGCAATGCCGACATTCTTCTTTCTTAGAAAAAAAATGAAGGAAATAATCAGTGTGTAAACCTCTAGAAAATAACAATGAGATAAATAGCAGTCAAGAACAAATCAAGGCAAGATAATCTCCTCTCTTCCTGTGACACAGTAACGGCTCTCACGGACAGGGGAGAAGCACTACCTTAGAAATACTTTGATTCTGGTACGGCTTTTGACACTGCATTGTATGAGTCTCATAAGCAAACACGGATTAGAAGGTGTGCTACAACACCAAAGAGGTGTATCTAATGGATTTCCTAAGGGTCTGCCCTGGATCTTATGCTTGCACAACTTAATGCTTGTATCGATGGTTTGGATGAAGGAATACATACCAGATGTGCCTCAGGAAGGGTTGCAAACACACCAGAGGACAGGGTTAGAATTCTAAAGCCTCTTACCAAATACAAAATATGGTCAGGAAGAAAAAAGATGCACTGCAGTCAGGACAAATACATAAAAGTCTGTGCTTAAGTAGGAATAATCCACTACATAAATACAGAGTGTACAATAACCACTTCAGCAGTCACCATGGAGAAAAGGATTTGGCATTATGAATTACCATCTGAACTTGAGTCAACAATGTCACAAAGTCCCCAAAAAAGACAAATAGTATATATAAACTAAAGGTAAATAAGATCTATAAGCATGAGTATCAGCTATTAGCATAGACGAATGCTTCTGTTAAGCCACGGTAGTACAACACAGGGGAGGATCTTGTCATATCTTCCTATTAGAGGCTTTAAGCATAAATTAGAGAAGCACCTGTCGGGAACTGTACAGTTATGGCTGATCCGGCCTTTGGACAGGCGATTGGACTCCTTGGCTTTTCAAGGTCCTCTCAGCCTTACCACTGACGAATTCTGTCATCAGTGAAACTCTCTAGAACAGCTTAATATTGCAGCAGCAGCACTGCCTTCACCAGTACTTTCCTGGCATTAGGAGGGCAGCCGTGAGCGCCAAGTGCTGTCCTCTAAATGGCACACACAGTGAAAAGATCCTTTCTCTCCTTTCTCTGCAGGCTGTGGTTTTAGAAGGGAATTCCACTCAAGTACTGATCCTGTGGTGTGTGCTTTGACACTTTGAAACTGAGTGACAGGCATATATATCCTGAGTTCCTAAAGGAACCATTTTCCTTGCATTTTTGTCTCAGAATTTGGGAGGGAGGAGGGAGGAGGGAGAAAGCAGAGCAGCATGGCACCCATTCAGAGACACCAATGAAACACCTGCACAAATTAGGTGGTTAAAGCAAGAAGACAAATCAGGACTCGTAGGCTGTGTGGACAAACTTGGCTTCCATCCCCCAAAGAAATGACAAAATAAATTCAAAACTGGGTTCTTCAGCAGTGGCAGAATGAGTTGGGTGGATAAGAGATTTCAGAGACTCTGGACAAAAGGGGTCATGAGGGTTGTGAGAAGTCCCAGGGTGCTGCAAGTGAAGGCTTTTCTCTTTCTCTCTCTGCCTCCCCTACTTCCCACCCCAGAAGATCCCCCTTTTCCTTCCCCGGGAGGGACTGAACCTCAGCATCACCTACATTTCACCCACCCTCCAAAATCCAGTCATGCCAAAATGACTCTTTTATATTCCTCCTTCCCCAAGAGCTACCCTCCCATTCCCACTATCCAGCCCTCTACCTCCACTCCCAGCTTTTTGGGTGGGTCCCCCTTGCACCTCTCCAGGGATGCTGGGCAGGGGCAGGCATGGCCCCTGTTGGAAGCAGGAGGCAGGGAAGGGAGCAGGGCACCAGGACAATCTGTGCTGCCTGCAGGGACCTCTCTCTTGTGCCATCCCAGCTGTAGCATCAACTGCAGCAACGGAGGTCTTTTCAGGCAAGGAAAGAAATGAGGAAAGAGGTTGCTACCTTCAGCACTCTGCTCCTGCAGGCGGCTGCCTACACTGAATTTATAGAAAGTCCATCCTGGCTTGTCTGTGGGGGTGATGTACAGCAGTACCTGCTGCCTAAATAATCTGCACTGTAACAGCTTTTCCTTTGTTCTCAGCGAGCAGCTCATCCCTCTCATCCCCAGACCTCTTAGTCTGTGTTGGTTTGGGGTTTTTACCATAAAAGAGTTTCAGTCTGTAGCAAAGCCTGTATAATGGACCTCCTGATGCTGTAGACATCTTCATCACACAAAGCAAAACAAACAGAAAGAATTTGAACAAAATCATCAAGAAGAATATGATGGTTCTTTGAAATTATGACTGAAGAATATCCCAAGGAAAATAAATTAAAACTTCTAAAACTCCAGTTTAATGAAATTACATAAATAGTACCTGAAGCAACAGGTAGTGGAACAGAGCTGTTACAGCTAAAGTAAACAGCTTACATGCATTTTCTATATAGAAATTAGAATTCTTTCCATCGTTGCATTCTTGAGTTTTACACACTAATTTAGCTACAATGCAGCAGAACTCGCGTTGCAGTAATAGAATATTGATTGTACAATGTTCAGAGACAAAGAACTCATGTTGCTGAACTTTATACACATGCATGTTGTTGCAGCAAGAAATCCGCATCAATATTCCTTGCCAAATATATCCAACCACCACTGTGCCTGCTGGTGATTTAATTACAAAATACAGAATTCTTAGTAGGACAGAGTCAATTTTGCATTACACTAAAATGTCAGTAATGGAAATGACCTTGAGAAAAGGAAAAGATTAAATGTTCAAACCCAGGAAAGTGTAATGTTCATTTAGTTCTACTTCTTTGGTAGTTTATTAATATATAGGAATATACTTCAGAGTAGCCAGGAACTTCTGTAAAGATGAGTAATATTCCTGTAGTGCAGATTTCACAGCCTAATTCAAAATAGCTTGCATTTTTGTAGGTCTTTATTGGTTTGAAACCTACTGTTAAATGAGGGATAACAAACCAGTGGTCACTATGCATGCATTATTCCTCAGAACAGCATCCGGATACGCTTCTTCAAAACAAATCAATCATAATCCTGGAGTAATTTGAGAGTAATGCAGGCTGCTTGCCTCACACTCCTTGCTCCTACCTCTCCTACCGGCTGCACATCCCACCCCACAGCTCGGGGGCAGCTCAGCCTCCACCGCTGCTCAGTTCCTTGCTTCTGTTTCACTGATGAATCTAATCATTCTCCAAAAAATCCTCTCTTCAGTCCTTTGTGGGATTTCCTGACAGTGCCATGAATACAATGTCAATATTACTTGTATTTTAAGGCAATTTCTGTGTAATGGTAGTTATATAAAAATGTATGCATAGTCAAGTTTTTCACTGAGGTTTTGTTTCATTGGTGGTGGAGAGAGGATTAGACATTTAATCAGCTAGAACTGACAACTCCTAGACAAAATACCGGACTGATGGTCTGATCCCCTAAGGCAATTTCCATATTTCGGTTTTCTCATTTGGAAGAAAATAACATTATTCTATTTTGTTCACTGAGCAATATCCTACCAATGATGTATTATGAACATACATATCCACTGAGCATACTCTCAGGTTGTAAGTTCCTTTAAAAAGTCTTTATACTGTTAAAATCACCGGAAATAACTTCAAGACACTCAGAATACTTACAGTAATTTTTTTTTTTAAACTGTGCAATGCACAGAATTTTATAAGCAAGTAACTTGCATGCACCCACGGTTTTGACTCCAGGTGTATTTCAGTGTGGCATGGAATAAAGTCTACTGGTAAAATAATAGTATAGAAATAGAGTGAAATCCTGCCCCCATCCATTTGCTTCTCCTCTCTTGTTATGCTTTTAACGCCCTTTCATCCTGCAGAGACAAACATTGACTTCTAAGTCATGTGTGCTGCTTCCCACCAATTACCATTTCCCACTACAATATACAGCAGGGGAGCAAAATATATTATAACCTATGTATTTGTAGTCTCCCCTGTGTTCCCATTAACTTTTAACTAAAAAATCTGACTTATGATTAATTTTAATCCTCTAGAGAAGGAGAGCTCAGTACCATTAGCTGCTCAACTTCAACTTTCCACCAATAAAAAATATTTCCTTTAAAATGTTTATAATTATTTAGAACCTAAGCATGTTAATCTTACCTAAGAGGAAAAACATAGTATCTGTCTTTTTGATTGGTATTCATTATGGTCTACTATGTAATTACCTTAAAAATGTTTACAGAAGATACTGCTTGCAACCAGCTTTGTATTCCTTTCTGTTGTCCCTTCAAGGCATTAGTTTCATATACTATAAAGCACGAGAAAGATGCCTTTATTACCACAATTCATTAGAATGTGCTAAACAGTGCCAAATGAAGAAGCATTTTTTCATAGACAATTATTGTTATTACCTAGTGCAATTTACATTTTGCTGAATAGAAAAAAAAGAAAGTTATCTTTTAAAATTAAGCTTTTGTGAAAAATAAGTTTGATTCTAAATCACTGTGCAGGAAAAGCCTGAAGGCTCTTTAAATTTGATACTTTGTATTTGAAATTCATTAACCTGCACCAGGACCAGCTTAACTAATCTTGAATATTTTTGCAAAAATACACCAGCCTTATCTACCATCTAAGACACCTGCATACAAAAATAAAAGGAATTGTGCTGGAGGAGCTAATTTCCCAAAAATAATCTTCTCTCACTGGGAAATATTTTTTTAATGAGTGGATAAAGACACTATTTAATAGAGTTTTCATTTTGCATCCCACAAAACCCGCCTGGACGCTGTCCTGTGCAACCTGTTGTAGGTGACCCTGCTCTGGTGGGGGGGGGGTGGACTAGATGATCTCCAGAGGTCCCTTCCAACCCTGACAATTCTGTGATTCTGTGATTTTAATAGCTGTCAGGAGTCAAAAGACAAATGGACAAATTCCCTCCTAAATTGTTTTTGAGCTGCTCCTGAGTTAAGAAAAAGCTGTAGAAGGGCCTATCTGGAGTAGTCCCCTTTGGACTTTGGCTAGTGGAAGAGGAAGTCCTGCTGCGACACAGAGAGGTAAGGAGGCTTCACGCAGGACCATGTTCTGAAACCCACCGAGTCAGATTCCCCACCACTTGCACAAGTGAGGGGATACATTCTTTCACTGGTCCAAACCCTTATACCTAAGGAAAATTACTTCTGATAAATAGCAGGCTATCTCCTTTTGTATCTCCCTGGCAGTAGTACAGAAGGAAGAAGTTGTAGGATAAGACAGTTAGTTAGTCCCAATTACCCGAGATCGCCAGCTTTCTCAGCCATTTCCACCGCATGCACACAGTCCGCTGAGCCCAGCGTTTGTTGCTAGGCCTGTTCTCCAGCACAGAGAAGAGGTCTGTCTGGAAGACTCTCTGTTTGCACAGACAGAGTTCAGCAGCTGAGAAATGAGCATCAGAAGATTTCAGTACAAGGAAGAGAGCAAAGTCACCACTCTTGCGTATTGCACGTAAAATCAATAAAATTTGTCCCAATAAGAATGGCAAAAGCTGGAGAAGGCTCTGGGGAGGCTCTGAGTCAAGGAGTGCGGCAAAAACATAAAATAAATTATGAAAACAGCTTTCTGTGTCTTGCAAACAATGGCTGCAGTACAGGTAATGGAAGAAGCAGACGGATCAAATTTCAGAACTCTTTAGGTTCAGTGAACAACAGCAATTCACAAATAAAAATAGCACATAGTCAAGGAGCTGAGATGCTGTGACGTGATGCTTCTTGAGAACTTCCAAAGCAGAGACGTTATTCATACTGGGAAACATTTGCTTTTAGCTACATCTGAAACAAAATAAATGAAAATTATAAATCTGCAGTGTTAAATATCAACAGTCAGCTATGACAGCATCATCACAACTGAAAGTCCAGTGAACTGCAGCACTGACAATATTCTTCAACATATGGTCAGTTGTAAGGGTCTTTTATGGAAAGTCTGAGATCAAAACCAATGGGGCATGGATACCATTGTTCTCATCCTTGCAGATGCTCTTCCTGCACTAAGGTACCTGAGAAGTTGCTTACATGTTCCGGTGTGGTTTCCCCCAGAGCCACATTCATCCTTTTTTTTTATTGGATGGACATCTGTATGATCTCCAAAAGGTAAGGGAAAAGAGAAACTCTGACATTAGAGGAGACCACAATTTATGTGAGGGAAGACAGAAAAAGACGACCAAGGAAACCATTAAGAGATGACTATGTCTGGTGAGGTATTACTCACTTTCAGTGACAAACAAAGCCTTCTGCAGTTAGTTCATGAATAGAACAAAGGAAGCAATTGAGGCAAACCTAAGAGAAGAGCAGGCTGGATTTAGACCCAAAAGATTATGTGTCAATCACATTTCTGCTTTAAAAATAAATACGGGAGAGAATGTCCAATAGCAAAAACCACATGTCACAAATGTCAAAGATTTTAAAAAATATTTGGCAGCCTGTGCTCTGATTGACTCTGGGCCATCTAAAAGTAAAATAGCATGCCAATAAAAACAATTACCATCATCAGGGTTTTATGTTAAGGTGCAGTTTGTGTAGCCAAAGAAAATGCAGACTTGATAATTTTTTAAAATGGTGTCAAATGAGGGTGCATTTCTGTTTGTTTGGCGCTGACTTTAGCTGCGCTGTTAGAACAGGCATGTACACAGAGTAGACAGATACAACACTGGCACTGCCTATCTTGACTGCACATTAGAAGAATTAGATTTTAAATAAAGACATTGCTCTTCCCAGTAACAGAGGAGCTGATTGAAGAAGAGATAGGGTTAAAGCTACGACAAAATTTAATTTGTGATAAAGATTCCTGAGAACACGTTTTCCCCTCTCCACTTTCCCTGAGTGTACATTTTGCCAGGACCCTAAGGGTTTAACCTGAATCAGCCTCCTCCCTTCTGGCGGCCTAGAAGAGGGCAGCTCCCTCGCTCCCTAAAGTCCCCTCACATGGAAGAGAGGTCCTGGTCCTTGCCCAGCTCTTCAGCTCCAGCATCCTTTCCCAAGATAAAGTGCTCCATTAAGGCAAACCCATATAACACAAGAAATCAGATTACATACTTGGAAAGTGACAGGATTTTTTTTTCTTTTTCCCCAGAGGGGAAAAACATTACTAATTGGTAAGGCCAAACTACAGGCCCTCAATCCAACTTCCAATTTAATATACTGATATGAAGCCTGGAAATCTACCCATGCACAAGAAGGCATCAAAATTCCTTCAGAAGCACATAAATCAGGAAAATACCAGGCAAGTAGGAAATTAATTTTTAATGAATGTTATAGCTGGCCACAGGGTTCAACAGCACTCTATTTCCAAAGGTATCTAGAAGGAAAACACCAGCGACATGTTAAAACAGAAGGCAGAGTCTGTCAATGTCAGTGTATCATTGGGCAGATAAAGGGATGTTGAGGAGGCTGATGGGCAGCCATCTGTCAAACAGCGCGCTGAGAGGAAACACAACTGTTTTAACAACAGATAACAGCAAAAGGATGCAAAAGAGCGAGCCAGCCTAGACAATGTGGGCAGAGCTCTGCCTGTGCTTAAAGCAATGTTTGGCCATGCAGGAAAGATTCAGAGCTGCCTATTGGCATTTAGGATAAACGAGGATTTAATTCATCACATTGCAGTAATTGATGCAATACACTGACTTGTAGTCAATTCTAGGAAGCTTCTGGGTGTAGTTTGTAATGAAATCACTGAAAAATGGAATTCAGGAGTAGTCAAAGTGAGAACACTTGGGCAGACAATGTACTCTTGTGTCTGAGGAGACTGGAGCAGACAAATTCCATGAGATGTAATAGAAATTCCATTAATTTCGAAAGCATCCAATTGTCTTACAGTTGCAAAGAGGTCCCTTAGGGACAGAAACAGAAATAGGACTCTGAACAAACAGCTCGAGATCATTTTTCCTTTTTTTTTATTTTTAATTTTAATCACCAACTCCTTTAGTCATGCAAAACTACCACTTGCAACTTAGCACAATTCCTTACTAGAGGAAAGGAGTCCTCTCTCTTTAAATATTTACAAAACATAGTATTCTAAAATAATCAAGATTCATTTTTCAAGAAATCTCTGCATAGTATTTGGTATGTGCTAACGTTAAATTAATGATATTGCAGTTCTTAATTATTTGGAACAATTTTAGAAAAAATTATTTTCTGTGCGATGTTATACTTCCTACTTTTGTGTGTGTTTTTCTATACGTCTGATAAACAAGGATGGTAAATAGAACACTGAACTGACATCTTTACTGAACAATTCTTTTCATGTGTTCTTGCCAATGTCATAAATATATATTTTTCTTACGGGTTTCAGTAGATTTTGATCTCTTTTTATTAGCAACTTACCTGAATGGCACATTCATAAAAAAGCGGGTTTTTTCTGGTTTTGCAGATTGTGTAAATTTAAAGATAATGTATTCTGTACCAGCTCCCCAATAAGATAAAACATATAATGACATTATACAGTAATTTGGGTATTTTACTGACTTTATATTCTGGCAGTATGTTTCATGCCTCATTTGGTAGAGAACTCATTAGACTAGTGCAAACCATGTTTTAATGCAATAGGTTGAGACTTCTTTCCCAACTAACTTGAGCCTCTGCCTATTTTCTGTACTTTCATGCTCGAGTTAGTAAATTGCAAACTTTTAACTCTTCGGTTTGCTCTGGTCTCCTTTACATACCATTTATTGGTAGCTTTATATTTTGAGAGAGAAGAAAGAGATGAAAAGCAAATTATCCCCTTGGGCTCAAGGAATAAATTTTGCCTTCATATAATCTGTATTCTTATGGGGCATTATATTTTATTGAGCTTTCAATTTGTGACAAGATCATTCACTGAAACATGGCAATATCTATATGGAAGAACACCAAAGAGCAAACAGCTGAGAAGTTTCAAACCCAAACAGAGATTTAGCCATGATTTTGGATTTGATAGCTGAAATCAGTCAGATCTCCTGCTAGGATCTACTGTATTCTAACATCAGACATAAGTAGATTGTTAAAGTGCTTATAAAGTGTAAAAGAACATTGCCACTGATTAATTATGTGGTGCATATGCATGCATATAAGTATGTATGTGCAGTGATAGGTTTCTTGGTTAACCAAGTGACTATCCAACTAGTGGGAACTCAGGAGTGGGTCCTTCAGCAGCGCTGTGTTGCAAGCTCCAAGACACCTAAGATACGAGTCTGCCATGGCCCTGGCTCCAATGTTCAGATAACCTACTGAGTCTAGACCTGGAAGTATATACAGTAACTGGCAAAACAGCACTGAAATCTTATTTCGGCCATCCAACAAGAGTGCAGTCAGCAACATATTATTTGTGATTACAAAGCAAGAGGTGACAGGACTGTGCTTGAATAGTGCACATAATAAGAGGTGAAAAATGTCAATTCTAGTCTTGCAATGTAATTACTTGGCAACAAATTTTGAAATTTTTGGAAGAGGATAAATTTATGGTCTTGGGGACTTGGCTATGTTAGAGGACCTGGAACACATAGAATAAAAACCACTCTAATATTATATTTTTTCCTAAAATTACATCCCTAGATAGGATCATGGGATCATGGAATCGCAGAATAGTTGGGCTTGGAAGGGACATCTGGAGGTCATCTGGTCCAACACCCTGCTAAAGCAGGGTTACCTAGAGCAGGCTGCCCAGATCTGTGTCCCGGTGGTTTTTGAATTGTCTCCAAGGATGGAGACTCTCCAGGCAGCCTGAGCCAGTGCTCAGTCAATTATCATGGGATAACTCAGGCTGGGTGCAGCAGTTGCGCCGCTGGCCCAGTGGGGAAAAGCATGTTCCTCATATCCCATCTGAATGTCTCTTGCCTGTTTCAGTCAATGCCCCTTATCTGTCTAGCTCCCTCTTCTCAACCACCTCCACATAAGTACTGGGGGCTTGTTAGTCCCCCCAGAGCTGTCTCTCCCCAGAGCCGAGCCAGCCCCGGTCCCTCAGCCTGTCCTCACACGGCAACCCATTTCCAGGGGTTACTGACTATGCATTTGTCCTCACTGAATTTCATAAAGTTCGCATTGGCCTGTCTCTCCAGCCTGTCTTGGTCTCTGTGAATGACAGCCTTGCCCTCAAGCTCATCAACTGATCTTCCCATTTGCTGTCATATGCAGATGATGAGAGTGCAGTCTGTCATCTCCAGATCACTGATAAAGATATTACATGGGACAGGTCCCAGGACAGACCCCTGCAATACCCCAGTTTTTACCAGCCTCCAGCCTGAGTACAACCCATTAATCACTGTCCCCCAGTTGTGCAAATTGTCCCACCACTTCTCAGCTATTCTAGCAGCTTTGTAGATTTGTGACAGCACATGGTGCTCAAGATCTTTCTGCTTGATTCTCTGGCTGTGTGCATTTGTGTGCATACAGTTAAGGGGTTGTCCCCCTACATAAATCCTGGAGCAGCCCCTGGACCCCCACAGCCATTGGCTTCTCTTTTATTGCAACTCTTTGGCAAGGGTGAAGAAGAAGTAATCCACATCTCAATCCATCCCAGAGAAGTATTGAGAAAGTTTTATGAGGAAAAGTATATGTAATTATCCCCACTGATTTTACTAGTATTCGATACGTCATCACTTCTGATGCAAGTCGTACTTTTACCTTGGGTCCACATGTGCACAGTACATATTACAGTCAGCTATTAGTGAGATTATTGTAACCAAAAGGTGTTGTCACAACAGTGCAAGCAGAGAAACAAAATTATAGGAGTAATTTATTGGTCAATAAATATCACAGTTGAAGGAAAAGGAAAATGAGCTTGTAGTCAGTCTACAAAACATTATAGAGTTCAAACAGTAATGTAGACATGCACAGAAGTGACAGCCAGAAGATATTTTCACTTTGTACCTGCGATACTGCTTGCACTTTTTTTGTTATTAATTTCAGAACAAAAGCACACAGCTACATTAAAAAAATAATTTAAAAATGATCTGACAATTAAATACTACTTCCCTCAAAGAATACATGTTTCCTAGGACAAAATCATTCGGTTCTGGATCAGTTACAAATTTCTGAGATATACAGATATCTAATGATCCAAAAATCTAGTGGTTCTGCTAGGCATTGTCTTTCCACCTGACTCCCAGTGAATTCTTCTGACTCCTTTGGCTTTGAATTCCAATATTCTGGTTCTTCTACATCATGGCATACGGTTTGTTTGGGTCTACATCATTGCTTATGGGGATCTAAAAATAATTTCTTGTTGCATTTACAGATAAACCTTATTATAAATAAAATATCAACCTTTAGGTACAAGTAGAAACAAAAAGCCTCAATAATGAATATAAACAATTATTGTGTATCGCTTGGCAAAGGACAGTCTCTGCATAGCGTTTGTTTGGTACTTGTTGGGATGACCTACATAATTTAACTTTGGCTTTTGTTTCTCCTAAGTAATGCAGGTGTCTCATACTCATGCTGATAAATTCTTTATATTACACCACCATGTCTTACCTTCACATAACGCGTCATGCATGGTTTGGGTTTTTTTTGTCATGTGTTCTGTACACGGTCCCATGCACTTTTTTTCCTGAGGGAGATGGACTGAAGAAAATACGTGAACAGAAAAGAGAAAGGGTTGGCACAGCATAGCACTTACTTATGCAAGTACAGACAGCACATGTTCTCTTTAACTTAAGTTGTGCAAGAGTTGAATAATTCTGGTCCAGCACACCTGGTTTAAAATATTGCAACCACTTAAAAAGTTATACATAAAGCAGGACAGGGCATAATGAAAACAGTATTTACTCCAGGGTCTTCAAACACGGCACTTTTTTTTTTTGAGAAATACATATTCTGTCAACTTGATTCTCCTTAACTTACTTATTCAAATTCAAAATTTACAGGTGAAGTTCACATCTGTAACATCCTATCAGGATTTTTGAGTGAAAAGTCATTAAAGAGAAATTGTCTCCCCAGAATACAATAATGCGAAGAGCCAAGTTTATTTCTTTTTCTCTTTGTCCCTCCTGTGTACTCACTTTGTTTCCCCTATTGTGGATAATATTTTTCAAGAGCCTTTAAGGTACTGTGACCAAGCTGCCAAGTATTCTGAAACTAATTAATCTGCAGTGCATTTGTAAGAAGCAAGTGCATCTCATTACAGATATATATTGCTGTAGTGAAAGAGGAGCTTAATCTTTCTAATATCTAGTCTTACAGGGTTTATTACACAGCTTCTGGCATGCTAATTTTTCACTTTTTTGACTATTTCTCTAATGATTGATAAACATTCTTACAAAGGTGCTCAGGTGAGCTCATTAATCAGTTTTAATCTATTTAAATCATGATTATTAGTGCCTGTGAAGTGTAACAGACTTATGCACGGGTGTGAGGCCTGGGTCAGAACCAGAGGACATGGCACTACCTGGTGTCCTGCCACAGCGCCCCACAGGCTTACTGAGTGCTTACCAGCTATGCTGAAACATCACACGTCATCACACCAAAAGTAATATGAAAGGGAGAGATAGGACTGTGGTAAGAAACATTACGTGACTGAGATAAGTATTAAAACAGTGCCACAAATTACTCTGATTTAAGGTAAGACAACCAGCCATTTGTGACTATTGCACAGATCAGTTGTTAAAATCTGGTGCAACAGAACAATAAAACCACACTGAGTTGTACTCCATTAATCTCACTGAAGATAAATTCTTCTTCTTCCTATATCCTCTGTTCCATGTGCTAGTATTTTTCCAGTGGTACACATTAGTAGCTAAAGAACAGAGTTCTTTGCAGATGAAGTGGAAATCTTAATTTAAAAAAAATGGGTGTCTACAGTTACATTGTGAAATCTCATATTTTTTTAATATTGACCTTTCAATACCAGTGTGAAAACCCAACGCTCTAATTCTTCAACGCAAACACCACCTGGATAACTGAGATTTTATATTTGTGTTCATCTTTTCATAATTTAAACAGTTTTTATAAGTGACTCATGCTACCTATGGTACCAATTTCACAAAAAAATTACTGAAAAAAAATCTCAGTAGACTTGAATGTTTGGAAAGTGGCTGCTTCTCACACAAATACCTACAGCTGTCTGCACGCATGACTATCAGTGTGTGAACAATATTTGTTTTGCACTTCTCATAATCTTGTTGTTTGGGTTTTGTTGTTTTTTTTTTTCCCTCTACTTGCTTTGTTTCAGTTGCTCTATTAGAGGCCAGTTCCAATACCATATGATAGACATTTTTGCATATCATAAATATTCATTGCAAGAAATCGCAAACAACCGTTGTACCTAACAACTATGCAACCAATTTGGTAAGTAATTATAACTAACAAATAGTTGCAGAGAAATGAATGCATAAACCATACACAGAAGAGAAGACCAGTTTTATCCATAACCCATTAGGAAGTGGTACGGTACCCTGCTCCAATCCCCACACAAATATTTGCCCCAAATATAGCTCCCCCGAGATATTACTTCTTTTTTCTTAAGTTATTTTTGGTTTGCTATCAGCAATAGCAGTGTTCACAGTGCATAGCAGAAAATAGCTCATTTAGGAGAATGAATCACCAAACCGTTTCACGGCCTGTCAATATAATATCAATACATATAATTGCTATTGTTTATGTCATTAACAACCCATTCAAATAAAGCTGCTTAACAAAGATACGTTATCAGGTGTGCTGCGTTGCCATGACACATTCATTGCGGATTCCAGGAGAGATGCAGACTTCAGAGGGAAATCTCTCCTTACTCACTTATCAAGCAGAGCTGTTGAAACCTTGACACTTCCAATTTGCAGAGATCTATGCAAACCTTTCCCTTGGCATGGATGCAAACCTCCTGAATTTCACTATGAGCTTTGGGTTTGAATTAGTCCAAACCCCACAGTAACACTCAGCCAAAATTGTTAATTTCTGCCAAATTCACAGAGCTTTGAATGGTTTCCATTTCTTGTTAAATCATTGCTGTACAGCTGGCTTAGAAATTGGTTCAGGTTTGGCAGTAAACTCGCAAATTGAATCTGACTCAGTTCTGTACCCACACTAAATCATGCCTATTAAGTGTACACCGGCACTGGGAGCCGGCAGCAGAGCTCCCACTGCGGGGAAACTCTCAGAGGAGCAGCCCAGGGGCAGGTATGAAAAGCACGCAGCCCCTTCGGCAGCAGCATGCAGCCCCTTCCAGTTTGCTCTATACTGAAATGACTTAATGGGTGCTACTAAGAGGCACTCATCAGGGCAAGCATACCTTGCTTTCTGCCATGGAGATACCGCCTCCCCAGGCACTGTCACGTTTTCATTTCTTACATTTCATGTAGCTGTTCTGTCCTCATTATGATAGCAATCAATATAGCCCTATCATCTAGCACTGACTAAATTTCAAGGACAAAAACCTCCAGATACCATTTTTCATCTGGATTAGAGCTGCCTGAGGCAGATCTATAGCTGCGCCAACTACCTGGGGTTCCGGGCTCTGATCGACAAAGGAGGACTGTCTGCCTTGGGACAGCGATCATGGTTCCCACTTCCATCTCTCTGCCCCCCCCCGGCTCTTCCTCCACTGTACGGGTGACAGAGACACTCGTGTGGAGGCCATGTACCACGTACCACGGTAAGCTGGTGCTCGTTTCACATTGCCTCAGTACAACAGGATACAAGCTACGGGAGCCAAGCAAACAGCTGAGCAATCCGACAGCAGGGGTGAGAAGCTCTGAGAAGGAGTGGGCTGAGCAGACGGAGCCAGGAGCGACTTGTGGCTTTCCCCTGTTATAAATCTGCATAATTTCTGAAGGCAGCCAGTCAAGTGTGAGGAACATTAAATCACCTCTGCTCGATCTGGGGTTTTTTTCCACAAAATGTGAGATTTGCTAAAACTCAGACACAATTTTGGAAAATGAAGATTTTCCCATTTTCCAAATATATATTTTCCAATAATATGCTCCAATATAAACCAAAGTACAGGCAACTAACAAATTTAGCTTTCTGATCCCAAATAAAGCCTTTGTCTTGCTCTCAATGGGCTGTGATTGATGTATATGTTCCACCACCATGAAGAAAAAAGACGTATTAAAATCTTTGCTTGTCAAGATAAAAGTGGAGTTCTAAAACCATTTCAAAAGCACTCTAGCTATAATTTCTATTTACATTTTATTACAAAAAGAACATTGCAATGAATATATCTCCTATTCTACACCAAGTCATTTGTAAAATATTCCTTTATTTGACAACATTCACAACTCCTAAAAAACAAAGTATATTTAATTGTATCATAAAGTTAGCTGCTTTAGAAAATTCCAGCTGATGCTTAGATTAAATCTAGTGTCAGTGGCAACAAACTTGAACACAGTGTGCACCCAAATCTAAGCTGCAAAATCATTTGACTTAAAGCAGCAGCAAAGTAATATAAAAGGAAAATAAACATTAAAAAACTTTAATCTTTGAGCTTCCTTTAGGGGATTGCCTCGGCAAAGCTGTTTCCAGAAGCGCTTACAGTAAGGAGTGCGCCTGCTCGTTGATTCAGAGGGGTGCAATGCAGATGAACATCAGCAGCTGGTCTGAAAACAGAGGGTCTTTATTTATTTTTTATCATTTTTATTAAAAAGAAACCCTAAATCTTTTCTTCACAACAGATGTCTTTGCTAGCAAGCCCAGTGAGGAAACAGCCCTGGAACAGCACCAAGGAGGGGTGCACTTTGCCTTGCAGGGCGATGCCCTGAGTGGGGCTGGTGGGGGCACCTGCAGGACCAGCCTCGTGTGGCCTCCATCCACATGGCAATAGTTTCTGAGGGACTGGTCAAACACCCGGGTCACTCGCAGGATAATGCTCCGAAGGGATTGCACTCAGAGAGTTGAGTTACCTCTGCAAAATAATAAGATACCCAGTGTTTTCACCTCCTCATACAACATTAGTTAGTCCTCTTTCTGCTTTCCCCGCCCTCTTCTGATCTCTCCTTCTTCTCCCCTCCTCCTCAGCTGCCTTTCTGCCTCAGGCAGATGTCAGAGAACATCTTTTTACTGCAGGAGACCTCAACCTGTGCATGGCTGCTAGGTGCCACCTTAGTCAAAAGAGTATTGCTGATAATGCTAATAGCGATAGGAGAACAATGGACTTTATAAGTGACAAAGTAGACAGTGTTTAGGAAAAGGGCAGGGAGAGAAGAAAAGCCATGTGGCAGGGAGCTGATGGAAGATGACAGATCCCTTCACAGGAGGGACTATCCCCATCTCTTTGGCAAGAGACCAGGAAACAGTGAAGACCCTCTATTCCCATGCTCCTTTTCCTTATGCCTATCCTTCCCCCTTTCCCATTTCTGTCTTGCCAGCCCTCTCCCCTTTCTTCCCCTAATGCTCTGCCCTGGTACTTTGCACTTCGTCCTCACTCTCCTCTCTTGTGTTCTGTTTTTTCCTTCCCACTTTCTGTGTCTTGGGAACATAATGTTCCTCGCAGTGGAAAAGCCTGTCTTCTCCATGCTGAGGACGGATGCAATTTCCCTACCTGAGCTGCCCCGTTGCTCCCCTAAACCTACCTCCACAGCTCCAGAGGGACCAAATCCCAGCACGGGAGTGTCCTGCTCCGGCAGAAGAGCTCCATCCCCCAAAAGCTCTCCCACAGGTGCTGGCAGAAGATCACTGGCTCTTTGGGGCACAATGGGCTGTCTGGGGGCTGTGCTCACAGCCCACTGGAAAGGGGGGGGCAGCAGCCCTCAAGGAACCCCCAGCTTCTCAGATTTGCAGATGTTAGAGCAAAACGCTAGTTTGTGTTGCTGTGAGGAGAGCTGATGGAAGTGTAGTGATGGGCCCTGAAACCAGTGCACATTCCCCGTTACTAGAGATACACAATCTCCTTTGCTGTGTCTCTCCATGTGCATCCCCTCGGGGTGGTACCAAAGGAACTTCAGAGAGAGACCACAGCAGGGCAGCATGGATCACAAAGGAATGAGCACTGAGGAGGAAAAGTGTGATGGTTTCTAAAAGGACACTATGTGCCTCAGCCTGCCTGCCTTTTGCTGCTTACAAAAAAGTGCTCCTTAATCAAATGCTTGTATCGAACGGATCCAAATCGTCCTAGTGGTAAAGTAGTGCATTTAATATGTTCTTGGTATGCTAGGATGGTTTCTATTAATCCTTCACATAGTATTAAGGTTTCAGCCAACAGTCATTCATTGTATTAACACATCCTGATTTTCTATTCATTACTTTATCTGCTGCACACCACCAAGCATTTTCCAGTTCTGCCCTAGGGTCTGTTTACTACTTTATGTTGAACTTAAACCCTTTTCACATTCATTTTATAAATTCTTATTCCTTTTATAGAATTATTATGCCAATTCCAAGTCAATTTATGATAATTTAAGGATGCAGTTGTGATAGTATAACAAAATGTTATTGTTTTCACTGAGTTGTAGCATTTACAATACAGCTATTTTTATGGGAGATTAAACACCTCCAAATTTAAGAAGGTTATTACATTTTTAATGACAAAATTAAATGATAGTGAGAAGAGATGGAAATCAATACATTCAGACCAGGACTATATAAAGTCTGAAATAATTGAGATGATCCTTTTGACAGAGAGAAACAGGGAACTCATTTTCTACAGTGTTGCACAAGCTTTACATCAGGATAAGCAATGCATGTCATCCAACAGAGACATTTCTGGGTTTCCCTGTCATTACACTCAAGACAAATCAATGAGAATCTGGCCCAAGAATTTTCATCAAGACTTGAGGACACAGTGTGTAGCTTTGGAAAAAAGGATGGTTATTCTGTAATAGCATGGAAGGCTGTTCATGCAGGAAGTTGTTCCAGAATAGCTTGGTTTACTCTACACTCATATTGGTCAGTGTGTACATGTTGACAGTGCCTAATGAACAGGAAAAAAAAAAAAATGGGTGGAGAGAAAGAGAAAAAGAGGACAAGGGGAAGACAGACATGGATCTGTGAAACTGAGAGGCTTTGAAGCAAAAAGAGTAAATCTGACATTAAAAATGGTGAGCAAAATCATCTGATCGTGCAGGAGAGATTATGACCATCTGTGCATATATGCAAAGGGATCTACCATTCCGTGTATGCTGCAGTATGGAAAATCATGAAAAAGGGGAGACTGTAATGTCCTCTAGCAATTTGTAGAAGTGAACTGGCACATTGCTCTTTGCATAGTCGCTAATACCAGTATCCTCCCAGCAGGAATAAAGAAAGGGACCAGTTAAGCAAGAGCAGGGTTACAAATGAAAATAGAAAACCCTAACTCAAAAACTCAACAGGAGCAGCAAGACTCTGCCACTCGCACAGGTGATGCCTTGCTTTGAGGAGGGGCAAGGGGACAGCACCTGAGCACTGACTGTGACTGAGGCTGGAGACCCCCCGCACACAGAGGCTGGGCCAGGCAGAGGGATTCCACGGGGCTTTCTGCCACCAGCCCTGAGGCTTCATGCCTCAAAGAGAGAAGAACACAGAGGATATACTACCCCCAGAGAGCTCTTGGAGGTAGTCAAAGGGAATTTTCCTTCCTTCCAAAAGCAGAAATGAGGCCATCCTACAAAAATCAAAGGATTTGTTGATTTTTCATACTTCAGCAAGAGATAGTGTGTTTTGCTTTCCCTCCGGCATTGGGTGTATGAGCTATCCCAACAGAAATGTCCTTGCGTCTCTTCCCTTTTTTCCCTGCTGTTTTTCTTACTCTGGTCACACAAAGGTAAATTAGTATGCAAGGTGGAAGGCAGAGGGGAATGAGGCAGTCATAGCAGATTTATAAGAGGAGGCTTTGGCATCTGGGATAATATGATTCAAACAAGAATTCTGAAGCACAGAAACAAACTAGAGCCCTACCCTGCCCAAGAAGAGCACAAGACAACAAGTCAAAGGGGAAAATTATTTTCCTCAACACCAACCAAAGGCAGGGATATGGACAAAAAGGCCTTTACATCTTCTTACAGATGGTACTGTGAGTGTATAGTTGAGAATCATCAGCATTAAAGCATGAGATATGAAGGTCACTTATCTAAACTTCTACCCAGCCCTAAGCAATGTAGATGTTAATATACACTCATTACTCTGAAAGCTCAGATGACTCATAAAACGGGAGCTAAAATCTCCCATTTCCCAGCATTATTGTAGCATTTTATTAGTTAAGACTATAATACAGAGCAAATTCTCCCCATCATCAACGTAACTTTTTTTCATGGTATTTAAGAAGCGAGGAGTTAGCAACAGAAGATCCATTTCATTATTGTTAATTTTTTTTTATTAACTGCCATGTTTTTAAGCTGCCCCATCATCCTCCCTCTCAATTTCCATCAGTTTATTAACAAAGAGCTACGCAACTACAGCTGCTTTCTAAAATACCACGACAGTTACTGGGAACTTCTTAGTAATACCAAAGATCAAGCTTGGATTGCTTTATCTCCAGGTTGACACCTGAATGTAGGTATTTTACCCACCAAGTTCACATGTTGACATTTTCAGTATCTTTCAGTATCTGGAGCTGAATCCCACTCTAAGCCTTCACTAGTGGGATTACATGGGATTTTGTTAATATTTCAACAGCATACATGAGAAATTCCAGCAATTCTTATTTTTTCTAGGAGAAGGCAATTGTACACAACTGCATATGAGGGTACACATGTTGATTGTGCACAAGTATTATGCACCCTAGAGGGTAGCTGTAATGATACAACTAATTGAGTTTGTACAAGTGTTTTTCTTATTTCCACCCACGAGAGCAAGTGATAGTAGTAGATACCTTTGCTATGGCATTACAGCTTTTTCTCTCCAGTTGCCACACTCTGTCTGTGCTGTTTTATCCTCGTTGCGAATGTCTGTTGCCATCTCTCTTGCAAAAAGCCGCTAGCACCACTAGAAGCAAGGTTGTAACAGGATGATTTATCACTATCAGAGGATTTTATTTCATTCTATCTAAAATAACTGTTATTATTAAAACACTTTTCTGATCACAAACGATTTACGTGTTCACTATTTGATACTAAGGAAATCAATGTTGGTTGATGAGAAGCTCAGCATCACCTGGCACTTGCAGCCCAGAAAGCCAACCACGTCCTGGGCTGCACCAAAAGAAGCACGGCCAGCAGGTTGAGGGAGGTGATTCTACCCCTCCACTCTCATGAGGCCCCACCTGGAGTACTGCGTCCAGCTCTGGGGCCCTCAAGATAATGTTGTAGTAAAACTGACATAAACTAGGAAAATGTAATGTAAAATGTAATTGAAGCAACCAAGGAAACCTACTGCTGCTCAAGTCCTCTGTACTGCCCCAACCCTATTTAATTATTTACCTAATATTAAAACAGAGAAATAGTAACTAGACATGATTTATCTACGATTCAGTTAAGGAACTAACCACCAGACAATGTAGCATTGTTGATAAGAAGGGCATTCCTGTCAAGAGAGTGATGAACTGTAGGCCTGGTCAGCAAACCAAGAAAACCACTTGGAACTGCCAAGATCAGTAGGTAAAGAAGTAGGTAAAAGGTAATTCTAGCAGGGGGACATCACGACCACCAACTCATTGACTACCTACCCAAATGATACCACCTACTCAAAAGAGAACAATGGAAGAAGAAGACAAAGTCTGAGCACTAATTTACATGGGAAGCAAAGAAATCTTGACCAATCATTAAAGAGAATAACAATGAATATGTATTAATTGTTTGCATATGTAATAATCAATGTATAAAAGTGGAGATTTTTGGAACTAAGGTGTGCTCCCATTTTGGGATGAGCACCCCATGTCTGCACATTAATGGAATAAACTTGGAAATACCTCTGCTCTGTGTGTTACTGGCTTGTACACTAGGTAAAGAACCCAGATTTGGGACAACAATAAGAAGGACATGGACCTGTTGGAGCGGGTAAAGAGGAGGGCCATGAAGATGATCAGAGGGCTGGAGCACCTCTCCTATGAGGACAGGCTGAGAGAGTTGGGATTGTTCAGCCTGGAGAAGAGAAGGCTCCAGGGAGACCTTATAGCAACCTTCCAGTACCTAAAGGGGGGCTACAGGAAAGCTGGGGAGGGACTCTTTATCAGGGAGTGTAGTGATAGGATAAGGGGTTTAAAACTGTTTTAAACTGAAAGAGGGTAGATTTAGATTAGATATTTGGAAGACAGTCTTGACTCTGGGGGTGGTGAGGCACTGGAACTGTGGTGTGTCCCATCGCTGGAAGTATTCAAGGAGAGGCTGGATGGGGCTTTGAGTACCTTGTTGTAGTAGGAGGTGTCCCTGCCCGTGGCAGGGGGGTTGGAACTAGATGATCTTTAAGGTCCCTTCCAACCTAAACCGTTCTATGATTTTATGATTCTATGATTCTATGATTTGTGGTTTTGCAAGAGAAAATTACCAGGTTCATGTAAATATTTCACAACTTATTTTGTATTGTTGGGTAGAAACAAGGCACTCTTTCTCAATACAGAGTAATTCTTACCTGTAAAAGGGAACTTTTGCTGGTCCCACTGCAAAGGCCATGGTTTTCATATTGATTTATCGTTTTCTGTGGGTTGTTTCCATCAGTGATTAGTAACTCCTGTGATCCATTTAATGTGACCCAACAAAGTAGGTAACCTTCCCACTCAGGGTGTCTCTTGACTGGAAATCCACTAATGCACCTCCGTTTCCCTACACTGAACACTTGGTCCTCACATAGATATCTGTCAAATCATTCCAGATTGCACTGATAGCTTACTCTCAAGCTTTTATATCCTCAGATGATTCCTATAGTTCCATCTCCCTATGTACAACAAAACCTTACCAAAACACAGATCCTCGTGGAACTCCCTCAGTATCTCACTTCATCATCAAATATCTGAAGTAGACATATGTGAATACTACTAGAGTTTTCCAGAGAGATTGGTTTAAACACAAAACTAAATGAAATAATTCAGCAACACTGTGAGATCACAGCTTATCTGATCATCCAATGCAAATGTCCAAATGATGTTTGGCTTTGAATGCAAAGTCCTTTGAATGGAGAGGGTCATTGTGAATAAGACAGACTATGTCTTGGCAACAAAGGGAGAAAGAAACTTCTTCTGTACTACCAAGATTACAACTGCAGAAACCAAACGCCCAGCCCCTTTGGCAAGCAAGCAAACTAACAGACCTCATTCCCCAGGGCTTTTCACCAAACCGACTTGCTCTTGATGTGCTAAGGGAACAGTTCCTTCAACCACCTGCTCTCCTAGACATCCCGCACAAGGTGAAAGTGATGGGAGCACCAACACAACCACAGCAAACTCTGAGGTAGTCAAAACTCGCAGCTCGCTCCCACCCCCGCTCCATGCCCAGGCAGCAGACTACTAAGGTCCACAAATTTAAGTGTGGTCCTGACAGTTTTATTGGTTCAGGATCACAGTGCTTAGCACTGTGCTGGATTCAGTTGCAAGCCTGGCTGATCCCTCTGGCTTGGCTCTCACTTTGACCAAGGACGCCTCCGGGAAATTTCAGCTCCAGTTCATGCTCATGCCAAAGAAATGGACTGAATATCCAAGCTGAATTATTTTGCTTCTAACAATCACCTTCTGACTACAAAGTCACTTTGATGATGTTCTACTTTTTTCTGATTTGACCCTCCACCTCAAAAGTAGCCTTCCGCCAGCACATATAAACTTGTGCCTGCTGACAACACAACAACAAATAAAGCTGGCTCAGTACTGTCATTAAACTGCAACTTACCATAGCCAAATTTGAGGATAAACTCTTTGCATCTACAATACATTGGCTTATCTTTACCAACCAGAGGATCCTCATAACACTTTATTCTCCACATCAGTCCTCAGGTGGCCATCCCCCTCTCCCACCTTCTGACCTGGGCACTCACTGCAAACACAGTGAGTATCTGCAACATCTTGTATCATAACAGGGGGTCTGAATTTCTTGTTAATTTTTATTTTTTTTTGTTAAACGAAGCCTACACAGGCCTATCACAAGTAATTCACAATCTAAGAAAGTATAAGCAATATAAGAACTCTGACGGAGTATACCTTCAAGGCAAAGTATTTCTTTGAGCCACATCTGTCTACACTGGCATGTGGTGGGAACATTGCACTTACTTTGCACAGGTAAGAATAGTGACTGAATCAGTCAGAGGTGGTATGTCAAGTCCAGCAACTGTGGAGAAATATTTACACCAGCAAAAATAAATAACATTAAGATGATGAATAACGGCAACAAAACTAAAAGGAAAGCATTGTACTCTCCATTCCTTGATGTCCTCTGGAAGTCATGCATTAATCAAAGATCTGAGCTCGGCTAAAGAACCGGAAGAAACTCACACCTTGACTTCCATAAGAAACAAAACTAAATGGCATACTGGTGTACTTTTGGCTTTAAGATCTAAGACTACATGTCCTAACGCCTTGTATAAGACCAAATTCATATTGAGAGATTTTTTATATGAAGATGCAAAAAAAATAAGCAAAGTCCTTAACCTGCCCTTGTGCTCTGAAAGAGCAGTGGAGTCCAGTCTGATGCCTCCCAATAACTCGTTGGCTCAGTCTGCAAGTGAAAGTGAAAGCATGGAGCAGACAGGTTTCCTGCCTGCCAGCACAATTTTGGTTTTTTCCATCGCACACAGCAGTAGCAATACAAAGGTTAGCAGGCCAAAGTGTGCACATGCAGGAAAAAACAGTATCTGGTCCTTTTGCCAGGTGTCCTATCACAGCAGGGGGAACAGATGGGAAAATCAGCAGAATCTGGACGCACAAAAAAGCTGCTCCATTAGGAAGCATGCTACCTACTTGAAAATATGACCTTCCAGAAGAGAGCTTCCCACTAAAATCACTGATTTAACATTGCTTGACATCAAAAGTAGATGTCAATAAAAGAATCTGAGGTAAGCAACAAGTCTGATACTTCTGAGTTTGTTCTTGAAAAGGCAAATTTACAACTGAGACAGTCATTAGAAAGTCAATTTGCAGCTGTGACAAACAAGCAAAGAGCTATTCAAGTCACGGTATCGCCAATAGTATTAATGATCTTGGTAATGAAAAGCTGATGACTTTTAACAAGTGTTATCTGACACACAAGATAAATACTATTAAATATGAAAAGTCTCTTTAATTACATATGGCGTTCAGAGGCTTGCAAAAACCAAGGAAATTGGTATGCCGCCGTCTCCTTTACCTGTCACTGGGCAGAATAATGCCATCGCTTAATTACTGCCAGCACCACGAATGCCTGAGCCCTGGCTTCCTAAGGCACGTGGAGACAAGGTCTTCTGTTCTGGATCTTTCCATCAGGAAATCGTAGGTTCAAGGCAATTGCAAAACCACTGCTGAGTACTTCTGTACAACTAGGTAGCAGTGGTGCTGCAGGTTCCCAGCTACCAAAAAATTTATCACATTTAAATGGTTTTAACTGTGTATTTGTTTTTCCTGTGCAAGAACCTTACAGAGCTGCCTGTGTCATGTTTTTCTCTGAGACACTGATAGTCACAAAGACAGATTGTATCTCTTGAAGGAGAGTTAAAAAGGCACAGTCCGACAGTCAATTCCTGACCAGGTTTGTAATTTAGAATTCAGCAGGCTTTTTTTTCAGTTCCTGTGATAAACACTCTGCTTAAATGCTTTTAAACACCCACCCTGCTTTTCACTAAGATGGAAAATATCTGTTTAAGAAAAAAAAATCCTTCTCAACCTTCACACTTCTTTACACCTGAATTTTTACACCAAACTTCAAAACAGCAGATAAAAGATATGGTTTAGTGGTGGTTTTGGCAGTGTTAGATTGATGATTGGACTTGATGATCTTCAAGGTCCCTTCCAACCTAAACAATTCTATGATTCTATGAAAGGTGAGCCTTTTTCATGTTAATAGGTAATAAGCTTTCTTAATATTTCCAGTGACTGTATTAAGTTCTTTTGGTGAATGAAGTTTAACCTACCATCGTGAATAACAGACCCACTTCCTGTTACTTCTACTCTACAGTAGGAGCACAGGAGAAAAATATAATTTTATAAAATTGCACCTCCGGCTACATATTCTACTCTATCCCATCAACAGCCCTGTGTAAGAAGTCTCATCTTTGACCTAAAAAAGCAAAGTCTTGTTCATACTGGTTTAGAGAGTAGGCCTGGGGTACAAGGCTTCTCTCACGGGGAATGGGAGGAACCTTCTCACAACAGAAGGATTAAAATCTCAGATGAATGATATTCTGTGCAGTATTTTCTTAAATAAAATGAATTTCAGTTTTGATTAAATTGGACCCTTGGTCCATTTATGTCTTAAAGATATGTATAACAATATGATCTGTCAAATATGTGATGTATATCATTTAAATTTCAATAGGTTATACACAGTTATCATTGATATATTAAACTGTACAGTTTCATTTAACAGAGTAAAAATACTCCAAACGCAAGGTCTTCTGAATAACTGCTATCCAACCTTCTTTTCCTGTTTTCTGAGGAAGAAGAAATGAGCTCCTAGCAGGTACGTATATAACGTATATATAAATATTTTGGGTGAGTTTGTATGTTTGTATGAGTTTGTCTTCCAAAAATTCCTGGGAACTTCCTGGATCCACTCAAGTAGGAAATATTTGATTTTTTTTTTTAATTTTATTAAAAGATGAGTTCATACTTGATTGAAAACGAATTCTAGGCATGGCTAGAAGAAGGAGGAAGAGAAGGGAGGGAATGGGGTCACAACCAAATTCATGAAGTATCTTCACTTCACTTACCAGTTGTTTGAAAACAGAAGTAAAGCCGACTTCTCCTCCCTGGCTTCCTGAACAGCACTTTAGCTGTATTTTCTGTCCTCCTCATTTTCACTTCTCTGCCATCAGCATTGGAATGCTTTTGTCGGGATCATTTGCTTTGAGTAGCAATTTGGATGTCATACAGGTAAGCATATAAGCTGACAAGCACTAAACTCCAGTAGGAACTGAGACTCTGTTGTACTTCACAGGACTGATGTTTTACATTTGGTGCTGCCACTTGCTGTGGAGTCACATCTGGTTGCTTTTAATAGGATTATGCAGTACTGTACAACAGACTTTACTCCTAATTGGCGAAAGCTGCAAGACCTGACCCTGCAAAATACAGTGTTTTTTCCCTTAAGTTGTTCCTCTCTATTGCTTCCAGGAGCTCAGGACCCTCAGTGCTTCCAGGAGTTGCTCAGCTCACTGCAGGATCCAGTCTGTTTGAGCCTGTTACCATTCCCAGTGTATTAATTATCATCGCCATAGAAACAGACATAAAGTGCATTTGACTTAAGGAGGAAGCACGATTAATATTTTGTAGTTCCAATTTAAAATGCTATTAACCTTTCGTAATCAGAACCAGATACTCTCAAATTTTGAAATGATACGGTATTTTATTAAGTTTTGAAGCTGCCTCCATTAAAATCACTGGAGGTGTTAAAGACACGCCTTTGACTTTTAACGGGAATGAGGTAAACTCCTAAGTACCTGAAGTAACCACAGGAATTTTTTATGAATTATGGGGTATGATGCCCCCATGAGAACATGGAAAGAGTTTCACATCTTTACAATACCGAAGAGCCTTGCTGTATTTATTGCTCACTCTCTCCTCGCTTAAGCATTTGAGAGGCCAAGAACAGATGCTGAAAGGAGGTGGGTCAGCAAAAAAAAATAGTATGAAAAGGGTGTGAGGATTGTCAGATTATCAAAAGGAGATGAAAAGTTTAACATATTTAATTATGGAATTAATTATGGAATCCAAACCTTTGGCCACCTTTATTTTGCCAAGCAGAAACGAATGCTGTAATTCATGATACCTCTGGGACCAAGCATGCTGCAGCAACTTGTTAGCACATAACAGTGTGTCCGAACAGGCCACCTGTATGGTCAAACCTGTCTGCTGATACCCACCTAGGTCTACCAAAGGAAGCAATTCATTGCACTACCAGAACTGTCTTTGCACAATGCTGTTGGGCGGGAACAAGGATTAAACTTTTTTACATCACTACACCGTCCTGTGCAGCTCAGAGGCACTGTGGGAAGGAGACAAACCACCAAACTGGATGATGAGAAGCTACAGCGACGGTGGTTTTAGCATCTCATTCTCAGCTCACTGTCTTCCTTGGGGAAAATCACAGTGTGAAAGCAATATGCTCTGTGTTACGTTACTGTGCACCAGATCTTTGGGTAGCTGGCAGCTTAAATCACCAACATGAACATACACATGGGAAACACAACATGTGAGTTGTCCTGAGAGCTCCACAGCAGCTCGGCTGACATCCTCAATGCAGGAAGTAAAGCCATGGCGTCCCGGCATCTCAGTTCCCTTCGCCTGTTGTAAAGCTACACCCCATGAGTTTAGGAGGATCTTTGCCCAGAAGGCACAGCCTGTGGAGGACCAGTGGAGCGCAGTCTGTGCTTACTGCCACCTCCATGCCTACTTTTCTTCAAAGACAAAACTCTTGTCGACTCCAATGGTTCAGTATCAGAGGGAAGGTTCTCCTTGATATCATCTGGGGATCTGGCCACCCTTGTTAGCTGTGATAACAGAGATGATGCACAGACACCTGAAACAAAAACATTTTCTCTCTCAGGAAATGGAAATGTAAAAACAAAGCATTAATTGTTCATCTGGTAAAAGCTTCACAGCATGTTTGATCACACAAAAGTCAGAAACTGCTTTAACTTTCTGCTTTTAGTGCACAGTACAACATAAAGCCTCCAAATTCAACAAAACCCCATGAACAGAGAAATACCTCATAGCCATGTACTTTTACTCAGATGCATTGTAATTTACACACACTTTGTTATTGTTTACTTTTTGTACAACCCATCCATAAAATCACACCTTAAAGTCATGTGTGGATTTGTAACTATGAGTAAATGACATGAATATCTGTAAGCTGCATTGCAAACAGAATGAGAAAAACCAAGCAAAACTTAATACCTAGAATTATAAACTGCAGGAATATTAAGACCTTATCTTGTAACAGCTTCATAGTATGCCATCTGGGAAATAAACACAAATGATTGGAAGTATTTATTTTTCCCAGTCTAAAATAAACCATTGCATTTTTGGGGTGAAACAACAACTGCTCAAACAAACCCTGCAAGGAACCATCAGAAGTTGAGCATACACACAAACACATTCGTGAATATCTCCCTCCCTCCCACCCCCCACCCCCATGATAGATGATGCAGTTTTACCATCTTTACTCCACTATGGAAAGCAAAGTCATCAAAAGCAATAAATATTTAAAATAGAATTACTTTCAGCCCAGAACCTGTTGGCATACCTATAGCTGTGCTCTTCATTTCAGTAATATTTAGCTTTCTCCCATGTATTTACATGTTTACATCAAAATGCAGCTATTACAATCATTGTGGAGCATCCCAGGGAAACTGAGGATGTCTTACCCCTGTTTTACAGGCAGTTGGGCAGCAGAGACAGAAATGTATCAAGTCACAGTCCATAGGCACAGGATAAACCAGCATTAGAGGCAGAAACAAAATTCAGAGACCTAACGGGGGAAAATAAAGCATAAAATCTTGATTAATCAAAACTGAATAATTGTTGTACAAACATATTGGGAAAGATCTCCCAGTGTCTCCCATGGGGTGGAGGGAAGTTGGGTTTTTCATTGTCAAATTCAGAGATAGAAGAGAACTCTGCTTCAGAAGGGCTGAGTAGTTCTGTACTCCTGTCAGATGCAGGTAGGAAAGGGTCTTGTCCTTGGGCTAAAGTAGATTATTAGGGTTTTTAGTATCCAGTGTGAATGCCCTAAATACTCAGATAGTACTCACTGCTACTGCCTTCACGCCAAATAAATAAATAAACGAAATGAACACAAAAAGGTTGAATTTTCCTCTCAGTATAAACCAGGAAAAAAAGAAGAAATCTCAAAAAATTTCATGGGAGGTAAAATATCCAGGGACCTATATCTGGGAAGAGTGAATTCCCAAACAGGTATTTCTTTCTCCAAACCACGCTGCTTCTATATGCTATTACTTCTATATCTTTCTATTCGAGAAAGATGGAAGCAGTAGGGCTGGGACATGCAGCCAAGCACAGCCACCTGCAGATACTAGGAAAACCACAAAATATTTTCTGGAGTAGCAGATGCCAATGTTTAGCTTGCTACAGAGATTGAGGAGAAACAGGGGAGGAAAGGCTCAAGTAGGAGAAAAACACAAGGAAAGCTTCTGTGCTTAACTTACTGAGGGATGGAGAGATTAAATTAAACAATAGCTAAATAAAAATGTAAATCTGGGGTCATATGTCTTTTCTGGGAGGTATAAAATGTGCAGAATAAGCAGGAATGTATAGATTGTTGATTTCCCTTGATTCAGGTCCACATTACTATTTCTGGTCTCAGAAATCTTCTCTCTCATTGGAAATAAGGTGCTCCTGACAGAAGGAGTTTCGCATTTTAAAAGTGTTTAGCCTAAGGGTCTGAGCTGAAGTGAATATGAGTCAATAATACGAAGCGAAACAAAGTAAATAATGAAATCAATGCAAAAACTCCCACCAAGTCTAGCTCCTGGCAGACTACAGATCAGGCCGTAAGGCAGTAGGAATACATCCAGTGACAGAGAAATCCTGAGAGGAAAATGTATTTAGGAAAAAACGTTTCTACGTTTCTTAGTGCGATTAAGAGCTATGGAAGGAATTCAACCATCTGGCACTACAATGTCCCTCATGATGCAATGGCTTACCTCACCAAGGGCCCAGGCGCTGCCAAGGCTAGTAGCGATGTGCAACATTTATGCCAGACAGCAAATTGCTACTGGAAAGAGAGGCTATATTCCTTGATTGTTGTGCATATCGGCAATAAACCCATATTTTCTGTCTATGAAGACTTTTAAATTTAGTTTTCAAGGTAAAAGGAAAAGAAAGTGTTCAGCAGGAGAAATACAGTAGGAGGAAGGAACAGATTGTACTGTAAATAGGAAGAGGTCAGACCTTTTCTTCTACTTGCTGATTTCTTCTCAGAGATTTCATTAGAACAATGCCTAAAAAAGCTGAACAACTTGTAAAGGCTGATTAAAAAGCAATAGGGAGTCATTTGAGAAAAGTTGGGTTATATGGCACCACTGAAAAGGAAATTAAATGTACTATAAGTGTAAAAATATTTCTGCCTGTCATTTAAAAAAATACATCTGATTACCTCTTTTTTCATCATTTGCCTTTTCCTGTTTTCCAGTTTAGGAGAATTGAAGGGTCTTAGTGGGTCCCTTCAGCTCCATCATTTTCTGTTTGGCCACACCTTTTAGAGGATCCAAAATTGCCAGGTATATTTCTGGACAAGAACTATGAGCCAGGGGCTACTTACCATCCAGGTTTCTTAGACAAAGAAGCAAAGCACTGACCCATTAAATGACTTGCGCAAGGCAATAAGAGAAATCTGGAGTTGAGCTGAGAAAGAAACCCACGCCTCCCCACCCAAGATTCAACACCATAACACCTAGACCACGCTTTTGTCATTACCTCAGTGTTATCATAAAAACAGAGCAGGAATTAAAGTCTGACAGATAATCAATGTCATATTTTAATCACCAATTTCCCTCAGTCTTCAGCCAAAGCCCTGATGGCTACGGTACTGTGAATCAAGAGCTCAGATCTGGCAGAATAATGCAGAAAAAGATACAAGTTCTTTAGTGTTGACTTACCTGTACTTCACTGAGGGTAAAAAAAAGACAGTTGTCCTCTGCATAACCGAAAAGCTAAGGCTCACTGGAAATTCAGGGAACGATTTCTGATTTCTAACTTCTTGTTGCTTACCAGTTCCTGGTATCCTGTTAAAGACAGGAGAAACACTGTTGGCTGGTCACTCTTTTGAAATGATAATGAAAAAGTTAATTCTCTTAGAACTAATCAGATGCTACACACTGTTCTACAATTATTCTATTGAACAAAGGTCTGTCTAAAGCAAAATTAGTCTAACACCTCTAAATGATGCAGTCACATTTATTTTCAGTTGTCACAAATAAAGAGATCTAGTCACCCTCTTAGCATCAGTTTTTGCTGTATGGTTTTGTGGAAATAGTCCTCTTCAAAGCTCATAAGATCTCTGTGTTCATTTAATTTCACCTGTTCTGAAGAAAGATATTAATATTTTGGCAAAGATACAGAGTTCATTGTTTGTAATGAGGACAGCCCAATAGTTGGATGAGTTCAAAGGATCCCAGCCTTTTTTAATTCAAGCCTGAATAGCATTATATCTTCTTTTGAATGCTGGGCTGTAAAACCATCTGCCCATACGGTTATTCTAGATTTCTCATTATTTTAGACTGCATACTATGGGTTTGTTATTTGAAACTATGGTGCTGTAATTCATACCTACTGGTATGTGAGATGGAAGCTGAAAAATCTTAATACCTACTAAAGGCTGATGCACTCGAGGGAGAGCAAGAAGCATAAACAAGTTGGCATTAATGCCCTTGTCAGTGATTTTTTTATAGTGGGTGGGTTGAAACTTGTGCTTGCTTATGACAGATATATTAAATTACTGTGTCTGGAAGCCTTGACTCAACACCTCCCAGCTGTAAGGTTCTGCTGGCCCATCCTGTGGCTCTAACACCGTGGGCAGAGTACTTGTGCTGTGCTGCAATGCACCCGAAGATGAAGGAGCTGCTACCAGCCACTCTTCTGGTGATGGAAACCAGTGTAGCCACTTGGTGAACGAGCCCCCAGAATTTTCCAAGCTGACCAGAATAATGCAACAACTGATATATATACAAAAAAGCTGACATCCTGTGATGTTCCTGTCAATATCTCCTTAAGAAAGTCCCACTACATTCATGAACTAGTATGCAATGGCCTAGGAAGGAAAGGAAACACATATTAAAAGACCAGCAAACTCCTCGGTGGTAATCCCAGAGGTCCAGACCTGATATAGTGATTTCCTCTGAGATTTCCAGCACAAGTGAAGGGCCACTGCCTTTTTCTTTCTCACTTGCATCCTACCAAGATCCACAAAAGCATCTGCCTACAACTTTGCCACATATTGCTAAGAATTTTTCATAAATCTAGTGAACTTAGATATCCTGCAGCAGAAACCTGATGGCCTGCTTCAACTTTCTATTTCCCCTTCCTACAAATAATATTGAATGTCCACATAGGGTATCTACCTAAAAATGTAACAGCTATTACATTATTAAAGCCTAAATTGTTCCATATTTATTTCCTTGTGTAGGCAAGCCTCTAATTCAAGGAAGTTCATACAGCTTCCCTAAATAATTGTCTCCCTAAATAACTTAAACATTACACTTCTGATAAATGGGCTATAAGCCACTAGTGCTAGCATAAACCTTTTCCTGAGAAGTATAAACTGTGACAGAGATATAGGAACTGGTTTAATTAAATCATAGAATACCAGCTTTACTTGAACAAAGTTAATGTTGTCTGTAAAAAGGTTTCAGTGTTTAAAAGCTGGAGAGATTAGTGAGTATTTAAAAGCTGGAGAGACTGGTGAGGAGTTCAGTAAACTACTTGTTGCTTCTATTACTGGACTCTCAAGGGAGAAATCTGGAAAAAAAAAAATCACACATCTATGCAACACATCACTACACTCAATCAACAGTATGCTCTGCTTTAAAAGTGGTATGGAAGAACTCAGCTGGAAATTGAGTGTCGGTGTTCTCTTGCACTGACCACAACAACGTATTTGTCTTAGTGCTCTGACAGTCGAACAAGCAGGCATGCATGAATGATGCTTAGAGATGGCACTTGTGTATGTAATGCTTCCCAAAACCTGTTCAAGGACACGTCATCCTCGGAACGCGCAATTCTTAATTCTGTCAAGTTTGGGGCCTCCATGGGTTATCTGCCAAGCAATTGTCAGTTCTTTAACCTAAAAGTGTCTGGGGACAACTTCACAGATCAATGGGAACAAAGAAATATTCTGGCTTTCTCCTCTTTGCATACTCACCTCCCTTCAGCTGCAGGTTTTCCCCACATCACACCCAGCTTTTGTACATCCATATCCTCATCAGTACATCATACATCTATGTCCTCAAATTGTGATCCAGCCATAACTTGGAGCAGTGTAGGGCAGACCTGAGCTAGCTTACACTGAGCACTGCACAGCCAAGGTGGCCGTGGTGGAAGACCTGTTACAACAAGCGAATGCTTGCGAGCACTCCCAGCCTTTGCCCTAGTCACCTCCACACTCCCGCCTCCATGTCATCACACTTCCGCTGCTGCTTTCAACTCTGGCTGCAAATAATCTGCCTGCACACATCCCTGCTCTGCCTCCTCCGTCCCGCTTTGCTTGGTGGGTTTCCAGCTTCAACCCGAGGTTGTGCTCAGTGCCGCGCCGCAGCTCCCAGCAGCCCATCCTGCGGCCACCTCGCACGGGGCTCAGACCCAGTTCTCGCTACAGCTTTGGGAAGAGGTACACAAAAAGCACCAACTGCATCCTCAGAGTACAGCAGGGCACCTCGCTAACTACTGCCTCATCACAGGACCGGCCAGACCAGAAAGCACCAAGCATGCACACTGAGGGCATGGGAGGCCAACAGTAAAAAATGGGGACTCGAAGCTGCCCTGACACCTGTAAACTGATCCGGTTTCTAAGCAATGCCCTGGGCACGCGTGCACAAACTCATCAGCGGCGTCAGGAGCACACGTACAGACCCCAGGGGTGAGGTGACATGCTTCATCTCCTTTTCAGTCCAGAAAGGGACTACACTCATCTCAGAGGGACCCGTAGCCCTGAATTACCACCTCTTGTCCTTGGACTGACTGAGAGGACCACAGGGCGAAGATGATCTGTACAGGGGAACAAAGGGAGAGTTAAGTGTATCAGCAGAGCAAGGTATTATTATGAAAGATTTGGGTGAGGTTTTACCCTCTAATTTCAGCTGTGACTTCCCCAGTGGTTAAATGGTACATTGTCAGTTCACTTCTAGTTTTCTGCTTCCCTCACCTCACCCCTGCTTTGAAAATGCAGTCAGAGGTAAAAATGCCATGCCACAACTGTAGTCTTACGCTGTTCAAACAAAGTGTCATTTTCCTTATGGTAGAGATGCAAAAATAATAAGTTATAAAAAATAATATGCCGTAAAATGTTATTAAATGCACCTCCACCCAAATACCATTTAATCTAAGTCTCCCTCTCCCCAAAAGAAACTGAGATTAGTTTGATCCATTACTGGAAAGTGATAAAATAGCATGTGTTTTGCTCAGTCAAAATTATAGGTGATCTCTGCAATTTCTTGTTAAGACTAGTCTGCCTGTAATATCCTTGCAATTTGGTATTTTTACCCTGTAACTAACCCAGATATCTGCTACAGATGCAGAAAAATTCCCTTTAAACAGACAGAAAACAGCTTCTCTTCACAGCCCTGGTCCTGCTATGCTGCTGGGGTGAGAGAAGGAGGGGAATGCCATCCTGGCAATGGAAATGAGGTGGTCTGTACCCAACTTCTGCACGAGCCTTTCGGTGAGGAGGAGGCTGCAGGAGTAAAAGACATATCGCTTTGCCTGCCTCTGGTGGCTTGGGTGAAGGGAACCTGCTCCTGTCACCCCTTCCCATTTCTTCCTGCTGCCTGCAGGCACAGAGGCCAAACCACAGCACTACCTGCAGGCACGGAGGTGCCATACAGCAAACCACAGGATGCTCCATACTGTCTATCCCACAATCATACACGGGATAAAGTACCAATACGATAGAGTAGCTGTGCCATAGCGCACTGACAACTGCGTTCTCTGACACGCTATTGCTGACCTGTGGGCTGACAGGAATAAAGATGTGGCCTTCTGCCTTATTTTCTGATCTGTGGCTATAAGAAAAAAAAATCATTCTAACTTCATTTAGGAAAGGGGATTCTGTTCTTCCCAATGATGCTGATGGAAATAAAGCATTTATTGGAAAGTAGAGCTATGTAATATAGCTAAAACCATTTAAAGCAAAAACGCATAATGTCCCTTCAACCTGTAAAATAGAACATAGTTGTTCAGTAGTCCCGATTATTAAGACCTTCATATATCAAAACCTTGAGACCAGGTCCCTCTGGACGGCATCCCTGCCCTCCCGCGTGTCAACCGCTCCACACAGCTTGGTGTTGTTGGCAAACTTGCTGAGGGTGCAACTCGAGGGGAGTTGTGCTGCTACTGGGGGGGGTTGTACAGTGGCAATAGAATAAACAAAATCCATGAAACATAGGCAAAAAAAATCTGTAGTTGGGACTGGAATTGTGGTCCCCAATAAAATACATTAACTAATAAAAAGATGAACTCTCATGAGACATTCAGAGAAACACTTTTGCTTATTTCTTTTCTAGAAATATATCAACACAGACCCCTATTTCACCTGTGTGAAAGGCAGAAAACAATTCCGCTCTACAGGTCCTAGATCAGCAAGTGCCTTCTCGTTTCACTTCTGATGCCACCTTGTTTCCCTCGTGCTCTGCTTCTTTGACGTATCTCTTTTTTAGTCTTCTGGCCAAACATTTTTTTCTGGTTAAGGAACCCATGTGAAAAAAATGAATGCCCACTGATTTTAAATTGTGTAAATGAGGCATCCATCACTTTATTTTCTGGCTATTCTATATATGCTGACACAAAGTCAGCTCTTGTAGGATATAAGTTATTCATGAAGACAGTCTCATTTGCCCTAAACAATACTCTGCTTTTGATTACATTGTCACAGAACAGCTGAACAGCTCTCAGGAGTCCACTCCGAAATTAAAAAAAAAAATAATTACTTGGCTCAGACGGGACTTCTGTTTATTACAAGGCTGTATTTAAACTATATATCTCTATATACAGATACATATGTAGTTAAAGATACAGGTAGTGGTAGTGGTGCCACTTCTTGGCTGGTGTTGCATCAAATACATGCAGTTGCCTCTGTGCACTCCTTCCTGGAAAGCAGAAACACAAGAACATGATACAGTTGAACAAAAGGTCCCTCAAACTTAGATCTTGCTCCTTGCCATGCACTCCAACCCCAAATTCTATTTGCTAGGGCCATATAAGCCCTTCTGTCATAAAAGGTGTCCAAATCTTCTGCTTCTCTTTGCGTCAGTTTATTTTCTCCCAGATCTTTACTTGGATATGTCAGTGAAGTACCTTAATGATACGTCCTGGCTCTACCTGTACAGCATGGCAGAGGTCTTTGCTCTTTGCTCCGTAGTCCTGGTTCCCTAATGATGCCAACGTGTTAGACCTGTGATTTCCTTGGAAACTAAACCACAGAAAAGGGGGAAGTGTGTGCATGAGTATTGTGTCCCTGCAGCTCACACCTGAGTCAGCTGACAAGAGTTCCTGGGTGGTACGTGGGCTTGCTCTTTCCACAGGTTTCACAGTTATTTAGGGTAGCAAGGTAAAATAAACAATAGTTTATTAGGTAAAGGTTTTTTCAACCTCTGTGAGATCGTGATATTGTTCAGGCTATATTAAGCCTGACAGTGAAAAATCTGTTCCCTGTAATTGCAGATATGTAAACTGTAAAAGATCTACTTTTCTTAGCTGAAAGCTGTGACCTGTCTTACTAGAATGCTTTGATAACAAGAAGCTTCCTTAGAATTCATTCAGAATCGTAATGTAACAAACAGAAATTAAAACAAACAGAAGACTGAGCTGTTGGGGTCTTAAAGTAAAACACTCATCAAAAGCCTTTCTAAAAACATCTATTTTCTCCCCACAATCCCATAACGTAAGAGAAAAACTAGACTGACCAATTAGTTACAAATTTAAAAACTGACACTGAAACTGTCCTTAGGTTTTGTTCCCGGTGCATCATCTCAGCTGTAGAATCAGCTCTGCAAAGCTGTATTCTGGTTAGAACCTACCAGGATGAAATTACATTACTTTCCATTGATATACCATCTAGAAACTTCACACAAGGCCCAACATTTATTCCTAAAGAATTTCTGAGTTTTAAAAGTATTATTTTTAAAACATGTTTTTAAATACATTGTTTCACAAACATTGCAATATTAAAAGAATAAATACTACACTATAAAATAAAGATTTTGTTAAAAAGTGCAGTTGTGCTGAACTTTGCCAATGAAATGTTTACATGGGACTACAATTCAGTCCTCGGAGATTTAGCTGTCTGGTTCTTTCAGTCACTGTTGATACACATAAGAAGAAATCGCATAGTTTTAGTAATCTGCTTTTAACCACCAAATATTATTTTCTAATTACTTAGGCCACTGACATTCAGATGCCTGAGCTTACTTATTATACTATAGGTGGGGTTATTTAGTTTTAAATCCCATTTTCAGTCCAAACTTCTTAAGTTCACTGGTTTCCAATGAAACACTGTCAGATATCCTCACAACTAGCAGTTTCCTGCAGTTTGAGTATCTCATGTGCTAGAAAAATAATTTCTTCAACTGTAAATTACACTTGGTATTTCATATAAAGCTGTTATAATTACAAATAAGCAAAGACATATTTTGCTAATATCTATTCTACCTTTTCACACCCAATGCAAAACCAGCATATAGCATTTCCCCAAGGGAAAACTTGGGAGGCAGAGCTAAGCCTGATAATTTCCTGCCTCAGCGCAGCCTTTAGGAACATACTTAACTCTGTGTTTAAAAAGAATAACAGGACTGAAAGTTTGCAGGAATCAGGGCCAAGAAGACTAGTGCTTATCATGGCAAAGTGATGAATAAGCATACTAAATTTGGTCTGCAATAAACGGTAGCTTTCAAATCACAAAAGACGTGAAAATAGCCTTTGTGACATGAAAGAAGAAAATATCTATGTCCGGGTACGAAATAATAAATCCATCAGGGATTCAAATGACTCCGTTAATTAGTAACAGAGTCTGAAATTTTAATCTCTAGGTCACCCATTCAAATCCAGCTAAATTCAGTAATAAAGGGTTATTGCTGTTTAATGACAGCTTCCTGAACAAGCAAAAATTGTGTGTTTAAAGGTTGCCTTAAAGGAAGCCCAAGGACTGAGGGAGTCCTTTGACTGTGAATCCACTGACTTGAAAGAAGAGACACTTGCATTAACACCACCCACAACACATCACTACTTTTCCCCACAGTAATGGGAAAAGTACAACAATATTCTATTTGAGTAAGCTAGGGAGTTTTTCTCTTTGGTTGTGTTTCTCACAGTGATCCGTAAGGAAGGAGCTTCCCCATGTGCAACGCTTCTGTTTGCCTGAGTCACTGCGCAGGAGAGGCTTTACATGGAGACAGCTTTTATAAGAGATAAATTATTTTGTGAGGGTAATATAACAAGCAGTGGCTGGAGGGGAAAGGAAAACATCCAAGGTATCGGGGACCTGACTCTATTCTTTCTTAAATTGGTTTTAGAAAAGCTTAACTGCACAGGCTTTCGGCATCTAGCGTGAACATTTCAGAGCGCATGGGCACTGCCAGACCAGACTATGGATACCCTATTACCTCTTCACAGGGTAAAAAGAATCCTTGCAAAGGTGAAAGGAAAAGGATGGTCAGGACTGTAGAATTCATCCCAAATAAGGAATAGATGTATATCCTTGGGGGAAGAAATCAGCATTGCAGTCAAAACCCATGATAATGAACCACAGCTCAGCACATCTTACCACAGCTTTTGAATGAACTCGGTGGCAGGAACCTGTCAGAGTGCAATTCAGTTGCTTTTCGTTAATGCAGTGACTGCAAACTGCATACAAGTCCTAATGTTTTACTCAGTGCTTGTGAGAGGACTGTAAGAGAGAAAAGCCTGTTTTCACTAATGGTTCATGCTTTGTGAACAAGGATACAGAGCTACCGGCACATATGCTGTCAGGCAAGATTGGTCTTTCTCTTGATATTATATATCAGCTCATTCACTTGCCTGCTTCCCCATCTGATTCAGAAAACAAAATCTCCAGAGCTTTCCTACACCTCCGGAAGAAACCACTGGTGCTTGTCTGCTGCTCCTGGGCGATGATCACAGGCATTACTCTGTAAGCTCCGGGAGTTTTCTCTGTTGCTGATGGAGAAAGATCAGTTCTTCCAGAAGAGATTCAGAACAAAACCCCAAAGCAGCTGTACTTTGTCACATCTGAAAGGGCTTATCTTTCTCCACCGACCACAGAGGAGTCCGTGGAAATGGCCCTTACCAGACTAAGGGTAGCCTTCCTCCAGAGTGTATACTTTCCCATTACTTTAATTGTCTTTGTCTACAAGCAGCCACAAAAGGAAAAAGAAAGCTTGACTACGTACAATTTACCTTGCGTTGTAGGCTCTTTTTTTGGGGGGGGATGTAATGTTTATTAATAATAAGTTATGTTGACAAAACATTTTTAACATATATTTACTGGACTACTTAGCATCTTGACCTCCTAAATTATAGGCAAGAAGAACAACAAACAACTACAGAAGAAAAGAAGCATCAACTGATTTTAATGTCCATATTAAAAACTACTAATATCGCCTTTGGAAAAAGTTTTTTCTACAATACCAAGACCCAGACCGTTTACAGAATCAAGGGATCTATATCAATAGTTTACATTTAATCTAAAAATAGCTAGAAGCTATTTTAGATCATGGAGTATGGTAGAACACTTTCTGATACCAAATTTGACTGCATCCTACATTGACTGAAGTTTCTCAGTAGCCTTTTAGCACATTTTAGTCTAACAAGGAAAATAATTAGGGTGAGGTAAAAGAAAGGAGGGAACAGTGTTCTTGGCAACCTGTTGTAGGTGACCCTGCTCTGGCGGGGGGGTTGGACTAGATGATCTCCAGAGGTCCCTTCCAACCCTGACGATTCTGTGATTCTGTGATTCTGTGACTACCCATACGTGGGCACAAAGAAGAAGCTGGAAATTTAGTGGGATCACAGATCCAGACTTGGTTATGAACCACTCAAAAAAGGGTCAAGCATAAATTTTCCTCTTTGTGATGTGTTTCTTCAGTTAAAAACATTATTTCAGTCCTGTATTGCACCACATCCTGAAAATTCATCTTTGCCAAGGCCTAAACAGAGCCAGACCACTCTGACTCAGTACTTGAGACTAAGTGAAACTGAGACACATTTTATCAGTCTACAGAGCACTACAGCCTGACCCCGTGATAGCTTTTGACGACTGCAATCAACCTGAGTATAATTGATTGCAGGATCAGATTTATGTTTGTAAACATCTGAGTTCTGCACTTAAAAAAAAAAACCCAGCAAGCATATTTCCTTGCCCATTCATTGCAGTTTTATGCCTTTGAATAACATCCACAGCAGAGGTTTTAGTGACAAGTTATAACTAATAGATTTTGATATAACTTACTTAAATTCTTTATTCTTTTTTTTCATTAAAAGCAAACAAAACCAAATGAAAATAATTTTTTGTGGCTTATTGCTTTATTGTTGGACATGTGGGAGGAGAAAGGAAAAAAAGGAAGTAAAAAGGACACTTTACAAGGCGCTAGTACCCCACTTGGAGACAAGGCAATCTGGTGTACTTATGGTTAGGCAACACTTGTTTATTTCATCCTAAAAAGCTGTTTTAAGAAAAAGCCTAAACTGAACCAAAATTCATTCAGGTCTCTTTAGCAATACCTTGCTGAGCAAATAGTTCAGTCAGGGAACTATGTTCTTTCCTACTACTTTTGTTTTGTTCCTGTGGGAAATGTTTAGGCAGGACATATTGTCTCGGTCATGTTTGTACAGACAATATGAGAGAGAAATTTTATTACTGGCCAGTTGCCACCTCACGAGTCTTTCACTAGTTTCCATCTAATCTACAGTAAAGCAAAAAACACTAGCAATGGAGCGGTAAACATTGGAAATATCATATGACTGGGTTACTAATAGCCCTTCAAGTGAAATTTATCCTTGTAATTTTTTAAAGATTATTCATATATTATATTATTACTATTAAAAAATATATGGCTGGTATTTTTTAATTTTAAAGCTGGTTACTTACCATAATCCCAAATGCTTAGAGTTTCTTTGGTACCCCGTCTAGTTCTCCATCTCAATGACAGGTAGCTCAGATTAAATCTCCACAGCTAAAAATTGAAGGAAAGCAAAGGATAAGGAGCACTAGACAGGCCTGACACAGGACGCAACTCAGCAACTTCTATTTATGGATTCACTTTCCATACCCACCCATCCTGTTTTGGGAAGGACAGTAGAGTAACTCATTTTAGGTTAATGCATTAAACTAAAGCAACCCATTCAGATTTCCATATTATGTCTGCTTTACTTACGTATTTAGGCATTCATATTTCGTTCACTGCATTAACCATTCACAAGCCACTTCACAGATGAGCATGGTAGCAACCTTGCTGCCCTGGTGGCTTAACCTCCAAGCCATACTTGCAAACAGATTCAGCTGCAGGGAACAGCACTGCTCCTATGCAGAATTTGTTGGTCACGGCTTCAGGGCACACGACTGACAATCCACTACACAGATTGTTTCCATATCACAGTAAGTAATCCAATTGACTAAGATAGGACGGAATTAGGCAGTATCTAACAGCAGTTAACAGTAACAAAACTGGCTCTAAGAAAGAACTCATAATTTTGAAAGTCTTACACCATGTCTGTATTTTCCCTGGTTCACTGTGCACCATCCTGGTTAACATCTGGATGATCACAGCTCAGTAAAGCTAAGAAATGCTGGTGAGTAAAGGAGGTGAGGGATAGCTGTTTTAAGATCTCCTTCTTCCCTCTGGCTAGTTCAAGAGACAAGTATAAAGATATCTTGTCCTGGATGATAACTATGGGTTGTGTCTCTAGCTGGTGACAAATAATATCTTGTGACAATATCTGCTTTCGTGACACAGTGCCTCAGAGACAGACTTTTGTTCCCAAATGCCTGCTTTCTATTCCCTGCTTTTTCTTCCACACATATACTGCTCTCTACTATCATCCTTCCAATGCTCTGTGTATCATATGGTCCATACCCCGTGGACAAATCATCCATGTTTCTGTTGTCAGTCTTAACTTATTCTGGTTCAGGCCTCTGTTTTTCCCTCATGGAAGAGAACTGCTGGACCAATGACCCTTGCAGGACATGCCAATGGAGCCAACTCCAGGCTCAGGGGGATGTTTTCTTCTGTGCAGGCTACAAAACGATGGGATAGTACCAGCTGGTTGGTCTTTCAGGACAACTGGATATAGGGGCACACTGTAGGCAAGTCTGTAGCCTGAAAGTCTGGCACCAGCCCGTGTTCCTAATCGCCCGCTTTTGCTATGAGATGCTGATGGGCAATGGCTTAAATGAAGCCATCACCTTTCTACAAGGCCACAGGATGGCTACGCATGGCACAAACATATCAGTGATGGAGTGAACAGCCAGAGTTGCAAAAAAAACTTGGTGGGAAAGGTGCAGTCCCTGAGATGCCTTGTGGAGGTCTCTCTGCAGCCCCAGCAGGACTGTTAATAGGACAGGAGTGGTGAGAGGACAAGTCAGCACCAGCCTTCCACAGTGCAACAACCCTTTTGAGAGACCGAACTGAACAGCACAGCATTGGTCAGAAAGTAATTTCTCAAGTTTCTTTCCACTATATTTAGAGCTCTCTGCATTTTTTTAAACATTCTGATACAACTTTGGCAAATACGGTGTTGTATAAATGGTTTTCTGCTAACATTCCGAGGCAAACACTTGACTACTAATTTTTCTGGCCACCTCAGTTCTGTGCTATCAAATTGTCACTGTGAACTGAAACAGAGGAGTAAACGTGAGGCAACACAAGACAGAAAATCTTTCTTTGAAGAGAGATGGTAAAGTTGTAGTAAAAGACAGCATGACACCAAAACACTTCCGATAAAGATCTTTAAAGACAACCCCATCTGTTTTTTCAAAAGCAGTACATTCCAGCTCTGGCAGAAGGCATGGGATAGGTCATGCCAGCCCAAACCGTTAGAGAAACATGACTTCTCTGTGCCTGATAGGTAGGATAGATTTATTCTTTCTTCCACTCCAACTAGAGAGAAGAATAAATTACTTGCAGCTGTTTAAATGCTATGTGGTGAACTTTGTTGTCTATCAGAAAACACTCCTTACTGAAAAAAATAAAAAAAAAATCCTAATTTTAAAGATCTGTTCCAGAGCAGTTTGCAAATCAATGTCTTCCTAATATAGATCAAACAATAAGCTGTATGCCCATGAAAAGAAATGGCCTCTGCACTAGCCTTTGGGGGGAAAAGGTGGAACAACAAGGTAAACCTATATTTAATGGGTGATTCTAGGAGCATGACAACCTTACCCAGATGCCTTGTTCTGCTCTGTTTGGAGTTTGTCCTCTCTGTTCATGTACATACGTTAACAATTAACTTATTTTGCCATCTCTCATCTGTTGATTCAAATACATAAGAGGAAAGACATGCCAAACTGTTTTCATTTGAGCAAAACAGCTGACACCAATGATGAGCCAAAAATAAGGAACAGACCATGAGTATTTTTCAAACGTAGCCAGTTACTCGTAAACTTGAGAAAACACCAGATATTACCTCTTACAGTAAATATATTATCTGAGTATACTGTTGTTCAATCACTGTTATAAAAAATAACTCTTCATTTTCCATGTTGGCAACCACCCTGCCGGCTTATTCAAGACGAAAGCAGGCTCCCATCCTGTGGTCAGGACATTAAAGGAACAGACAGTATAAAAGAGAACTAAAGAAACATACAAAGGGCCATGAAACTATAAAAACCTTAGAGGACTTTCTCCCACTTGTACCCCACTTTGTAGATTTGATTTACGTATAAATATTTACCCTTTTCTCAAGACAATGCTCTACATGCACGAAGAACTTTATGCCACAGATACCAGTCCAAAAGTGAAAAATAGATTCTTCAGTCTTTAGCATCTTCTTTGATACAGGAGGGTTTCCTTCTGACTCAGTAATTATCTTCCCTTTTCAGCCTTGGATAGATCTGCCTGTCAGAAAGCTTCTTGCTGCTAATTCACTCTTGTATTCTTGAGCCTGGGATCCCATACTGCCTGCTGCTTTTGGGGGACATAAAGCACTCAACAATGCCTTGAATTCTGGAAAGCATTGCACACTGCAAGCTCAGGGTTGCAACAATGGACCGGAGCACTAGATGACATTGAAGCAATACAGCTGTCAATAAAGCAGAAGGCTCAGGGACAATTGGACATATGTGGAGGAGAAAGGAGACCTGTGTTTCAGTAAGACAGCCAAAAAAGTGAAATGAACCAGAACTGGCCTAGGATAGATTGTGAGTAGTGTACTACAAGTCCTTGCGTTAGTAATTGAGCACTGAAAACTATGAAGAATTTAATTTCTAAGGAAAACAAAGCAAAACTTTGCACCCCCAAATGACATTTCATCTAAGGATATCAAAGCAAACTCCATACATTAGGTCTCACTGTTAAATAGGTTAGCCCTTATTTTACAGCTGAGGAAACTAAGGCACCATACAGACAAAAAATGGCAAAGCCATTTTTCTTATCTAGGTTTTCAATAAGATCCTGGTTTAGCCAAACGGGAAGAGCAAAGGTCAGATTAGCTCGATTTTTTCTGCATCATTTAGCCCAAGCAGTAAATCAAACAAGGGAGTTTCAGTAGGATAAAAGATCAGATTTGAACTGAGGCTGAAACTCCTGGATTTCATTTAGAGAAGACAAATAATTCACAACTGTGTAAGATCTGAGCAGACATGTGTGCGTTGTGCACACACACGCCAGCTGGAATTATGCAGCTGAGAGCCACTACTCTGGGAGTGATTTTACCAAAAAAAATTCACACAGCCCACCTGTCAGGTGGCTGCTGGACACATCTGACGCATTATGCATTATCACTGTGTGTCAAGGTGAGTCAGAACACACATGGAACAGACAGGAAAATAAAAAAAAAAAGATTAACTCTTTGTCACCAAAAGGATTCTGTGACTTAGTGTAAGAGAATCCATCAAGGACTGATGGAACTGGCCACAACAATTTTGAACAAAAGTCTGTGAAGAGGAAATGCGTAGTGGTCTTAATTAGAACCACTGGAAAAAGGTGCACCACTTTTCTTCCAGAGGACAGAGCCAATACACAGTGGAACATTTTCAATAGGAAAGATTAGCTAAGAAAATAACTAAATACATAACCTCTGCTGCTTATAACCTCAAAGCCAGGTAAGACCTACAGAAAAAGAAAGCAGCTTTAAAATAGACTCAAAAATAAAGTTGGAGTAATGCCTTAGTCAATCGGGGTACAGTCAGTAAGCCACGTCTGTACTTGTTCTATTAAAATGTGCTGTTGAGCAGAACTCGTCTAGTTAGGAAAATAACCATTGGGAAGAGAGGCACAAGGACATCACTTCAACTATTACATGAGGGCAATTTACATAATCCATGTGGCATCAGCTGCAGATGGGGTGACAAAAACTCGGGAACGTTTTCAGCTTTGTTTTTTATGAAGTAGCCAAGGAGCCATTAAATATGGAATTAAAATCTTGTACAAATCAAGCAGTCCTAATATAAAGAAGAAAAATGAATAGTTCACACTGTCCGTTCGTTTTGAGATCTCTTTTTGATACTTTCAGTCATCTACTGTAGTATATTCTATTCCTTAGCATGGTTACCAGGTTAGTAATCTCTAACAACATTTCCTTGGGGCTATATACTAAAAGAGCCAGCTTTGGTTTGCAACCAAGATGTGCAGTTATTCCCATCATCCGGCAGCTGCTGGACGGCAGCAAAACCCAGCTCAAATAGTCATGTCTTGTTCTCTGCCAACACTTCTCGCCTCTGGTTCTGGAAAATGATGCCACCTTTGAAAGGGAATAAGTCTGATTTCCAAGAATCCTCTCACTAATTTTTTTGCCTCCTCATCTTGATTTAATCTTGTCAGAATAATCTCTAAATTCATACCTGCAAATGCAATATACAAACTTGATGACAACCAAGAAAATGCTGCTGGGAGAAAACAGTTGCTACAGTCACAGTGCTGGCGTAAGATATTTTAGTCCTATTGGAGATAATTAAGACTAAAGAAAAGCACAGTAGCAAATTGTTTTCAGTCACTCACAATCCACTGAGTTTTGTCCCTTAAATATATGCCATATCTGGCGGCCTTCTACCTTTGCTGGGGAATCTGGGTAGAGAAATTGGAGGCTGGAAGTAAAAGTACATATCAACCTCTATGTAACAGTAGCCTCGTCAAAGCTGAGGGACAAGGGAAGAGAGCAGAGGGGCCTGACATGACTTTTAATAATCTCTTAAAGACCTAAGGTCCAGATGGAATTTCATGGGATGTCTCAAAACAACTTCATCCTTAATTGCTGTGAGAATAATTATGAGAGATGCCTATCTGAATCTCAAATGGTGAAATACCGTAAACACTAACTTCCATTTCTTAGCTCAGTAGCTAAAATTCTCTTCAAGGATGTGAGCATTGATAAACTGTTCTGGAAAGAGGGACAAAAGTTTGTAGGTCTTTTTCTTTCCTTTGTTTTGCTGCATTTCACTTGCACACATAACACCATGGCCTGGTTTGCTTGCTCTGAGAGACTGCAAAGAGTCTGTAACAGAAGCAATAAAAAAAAGATGAAAAGCAAGGAGTAACTTAAGTGAGATATTCTCAAAGATGCCATCTGGGGTTGAGTACGATAGCTTCATGCTAGTACTGAACATGATCCCGCAAGTGGTCAGAGTTCAAATTCTAGGCTCAGGCTTCTTGCGATGTTGAAGAAAATGCTTTTAATCTTTCATGGTTTTATAGAACGAGAGTCAAATATTTTCTTCAGGCAGCATTTCTTGCAGTTCATCTTCTGCGCCTTCTAAAATCTTGGGGAAGAGAGAAAGGGCAGAGCTTTTCTGCCCTTAGCTGAATGCTTAGCTGAACACTTTCAGCGAACCCTCCCAATAGCCACTGAAAGCTGCGTGCACCACAGAGCCTTCATTTTGAGAAACGAATTATCCCCTCCCTCAGGTGGGGATGGAAGGAGTTAAGAAGGGTAATTCCAAAGATACTGATAGAAAAGAGACCTTTCATAGTATTGATGGGCCATGCAAGAAAACAGTTGAAGGAGTAGAGTAAGAAGTTCTGTGAGCTTACAGCTTCATGTTCCTGCTATGTTTCTGCAGTATTTATAAAGTTTGGATATTAGCCACATTTATCTCCCGTGTTCAACTACAGGAAATTTTTGAGAAAGACTGTCAAAGAATTTAATTTTCTTTCTTCTGTTTTTCATCGTCAAATAGGAGACCAATCTTCAACACCCATCTCATTGAGAAGGGAATAAACTGGTGTCTCCCATCTCTGAGATTAGTGCCCTAGCTCTTAGGCTGTAGGCTTCTCTGGGAGTGGGGCGTTCTCAATTCAGGGCCGTTGAGCAACACTCCTTACGGAAAACTTTTCTCCTCTTTGCCCTCAGAGTCCTGCACTCATCTCTGAGTCATAGCACTGCTTCAAAAGGAAAGGTGGTGGGGAATGTACACATTCTCGAGGATATCACTGCAAGGTGAAAGAGGATAATTTGAATCCCTTGAGACCACAAAGCGAGTTGAACACAGATCACCAGCTTCCTGAGCAACCACAGGAGTGCTAAATAAGTGGTCAACACTTCACACTTCTGAGCTCCTAAAGAAAAGCAGTCCCCTATTCTCAAAGCACTGAAGATCAAGCAAAGTTTTTGCGGCTGTGAATCACACTTTCCTCACACACTGAACTGCAGCCAAACGCCAAAATTGGAGAGACAGAGAGTGTTTCATACACATCTGGCCCTCAAATGGCCGAAGCCTCCTTCCAAACACACGGTGGATGTTATGAATCCAGCTTGTGAGCCCTGGGAACCCTAAGTCTATGTCACGTTACTTACTTACTCTGTGAAGAGCTGGATGTCTAACTTGGATTTGTGAATCACATTCCCAAAGGTAAGACTGTTAAATAAAATTAAAATAATAATAATTAAAAAAGTAAATCTCTGAAATAGATTTAAAAATTAAATTAAATCTCTGAAGAGCTAGGCAAAAGTATTGCATTTCAAAAGGAATCTGTCAAGTAATTTTTTACAGGAGTCTTAACCAGAATATAACACTGGGAACCTCTCGTAGGGGAGGGGTACTGTTACAAACTCGCAATTCAAAAAGATATATCAGTCACTGTCTCTCCTTCAGCTGAATGTGCCTAAAAATGGACCAACTGTTAATACCCTCCTTATCTGTTACATGTATCTTTTAGGCCATACAGACTAATTCTCTATCACTAGGCAAGATCTAAGGCTAGAACCATGACAAATTAGGTGCAGCTGATTAAAGAAAAAAGAGGAAAAGAAACAGTAGGATTATTTTTTTCCAGGCCTTTTAGTCAATATGCAGCAAATTTGCCCATTCAGAACGTTTATTATAGAAAAGTGCCTTGTGCCTTGATTATGCAAATCTCCCTCTCACCACCTCTTGTGCATCAGTTCTACCTTTCTATAAATGCATGACCTGTGCATGATTGTTGGAAAATTATTCCTGATCCTGCAGCTGATCCCACAGAAGAGGTATTTACCTCTGTGGGAGAGATGCAGTCCAGTGTTTTGTTGGCACAACCAAACTGGATCGGACCTAGCCTTACCCAGCATAGCAAAACAACTGCCTGGAGACTTGGGTTTTTTTTTTTTTGCATTTAGCTGATGTCATCCAGGAAGTAATGCAGCTCAGTTAGAAAGAGAAAAGAAAAGAAAAGAAAAGAAAAGAAAAGAAAAGAAAAGAAAAGAAAAGAAAAGAAAAGAAAAGAAAAGAAAAGAAAAGAAAAGAAAAGAAAAGAAAAGAAAAGAAAAGAAAAGAAAAGAAAAGAAAAGAAAAGAAAAAAGAAAAGAGAANAGAGAAGAGAAGAGAAGAGAAGAGAAGAGAAGAGAAGAGAAGAGAAGAGAAGAGAAGAGAAGAGAAGAGAAGAGAAGAGAAGAGAAGAGAAGAGAAGAGAAGAGAAGAGAAGAGAAGAGAAGAGAAGAGAAGAGAAGAGAAGAGAAGAGAAGAGAAGAGAAGAGAAGAGAAGAGAAGAGAAGAGAAGAGAAGAGAAGAGAAGAGAAGAGAAGAGAAGAGAAGAGAAGAGAAGAGAAGAGAAGAGAAGAGAAGAGAAGAGAAGAGAAGAGAAGAGAAGAGAAGAGAAGAGAAGAGAAGAGAAGAGAAGAGAAGAGAAGAGAAGAGAAGAGAAGAGAAGAGAAGAGAAGAGAAGAGAAGAGAAGAGAAGAGAAGAGAAGAGAAGAGAAGAGAAGAGAAGAGAAGAGAAGAGAAGAGAAGAGAAGAGAAGAGAAGAGAAGAGAAGAGAAGAGAAGAGAAGAGAAGAGAAGAGAAGAGAAGAGAAGAGAAGAGAAGAGAAGAGAAGAGAAGAGAAGAGAAGAGAAGAGAAGAGAAGAGAAGAGAAGAGAAGAGAAGAGAAGAGAAGAGAAGAGAAGAGAAGAGAAGAGAAGAGAAGAGAAGAGAAGAGAAGAGAAGAGAAGAGAAGAGAAGAGAAGAGAAGAGAAGAGAAGAGAAGAGAAGAGAAGAGAAGAGAAGAGAAGAGAAGAGAAGAGAAGAGAAGAGAAGAGAAGAGAAGAGAAGAGAAGAGAAGAGAAGAGAAGAGAAGAGAAGAGAAGAGAAGAGAAGAGAAGAGAAGAGAAGAGAAGAGAAGAGAAACCCCAAAGTGTCAGCCAGCTCAATGTTTCCACTAGGTGGATATGCTAGGTGGATATACGGAAAGAGGCTGTTCCAGTGCAAGCCCTGGTGCAGGCAGGTGAGCTTTCCACTGCTGTCACTAGATTATTGCAAACACCAAGTTTCATTTGTTCATGCTTTATTGGGATTTTTTGACACTATTTAAGCACCTATCACGGTGCTTTAACTTTACAGCTGCATTGTCTGTTGGACACAGCCAGCTGAAACTGAACATGTTGTCCTGGTTTGACAACCCTTGGTTCTACTACTTGCATTTGAGGCAGTTTTTTCTGAGATACTCCCTGTATTTTTATATTCTTTGGAATATCTTGTACAGTTCTGTATTGTGCCTAAAGTAAGTTATTGACAAAAAAAACAAATGACTTGTAATGTTGGGTTGAGGCAGGTTTTTTTTCTTTCAGTCTCCATTGCCCTCATCTTGTGAACAGCTCTGTACACCAGAAACTTTACATGCGTCAGTAGTCCCACTAAATAGTTCCCACATGACTTTGCTGGTAACTGTTTGTAACACTAGGTGCTAACAACAGGGAAGCTCTGCATACAAAATTTAGGGTTCTGCTCAGGGGAGGAGTCCCGTGTTTAGGCCTAGAAGACTGTTGTCCTTGGAATGATCATCTCATCACAGAGGCTAGAGAATTTAACAGCTTCTGTCTTCTCATAGAAAATCATAGAATCGTAGAACGGTTTAGGTTGGAAGGGACCTTGAAGGTCATCTAGGTCCAACCCCCCTGCCATGGGCAGGGACACCTCCTGCTCGACCAGGTTGCTCAAAGCCCCATCCAGCCTGGCCTTGAACACCTCCAGGGATGGGACATCTACAACTTCCCTGGGCAATCTGTTCCAGTGCCTCACCGCCCTCACAGTGAAAAATTTCTTCCTGATCTCTAAATCTACCCTCCTTTAGTTTGAAGCCATTACCCCTTGTCCTATCACCACATGCCCTTGCAAAAAGTCCCTCTCCAACTGTTTGTTGCTTCCCATGCACTCAGCGAATGAGCAGGATATCCCAAAGATAGGGATGAGGGTGGCAGTGAAACCCCTGGTGTGGATCCCCATCTAACCCCTAGCATTTAGGAAGGACCCCAAAAGAAGGCAAGGGGCTGGTGAGTTCAAAGGGCTTCAGTTCGGGAAGATGAGACACAGGAGCAGAACCCCCCCTGTGTGATGGTATTTTCAACTCTTGCATCCGTTCATGAAGTGCTATAGAAATATGGCAACCTAGGGAATTACTTCAGAATACTGAAGAAAGGCACTTCTTGGAGCAATAAATTCTGCCCCCAAGTATTATCACATAAGTAGTGATGAGTTTTGAGGTCAATCTGTGAAAATATTACACACCCACATACACAGCGACTGAAACAGAATATGCTCCCTGAAGCTGAGAGTGGTATTTCACCGTTTAGGAAGCTTTTTCATTAGTCAACTGTCTTTCAATAGCTAAACTCCATATTTGCTACCTTAAATGTTGCTTTAAAAAAAATAATAAAAAAAAAAGAGCAGCATAGATTCTTATCTCCTTTTCCAAGCAGGCTGAATTCTTCAATCCTGAACAATTTTATCTTGGCACAGCTACCAGGCTACATTACACATTTCTGGGAAATGTGTGTCAAAATCAGAGCGCTTATTGTTTAGTTTAAGGAGTAGTTTCATATCTAAATGTGGGGAAATGCAACTAAGGAAAAAATAGGATTTAAAAGAAAAGCAGAGTAAAAACTAAAGGAAATTACTGATTTTGCTGGATGCAAAATTGGGCCCCTGATCCTTCAGTTCCATGTATAATCCTGAAATTTTACAGAAGTGTTTGCTCGTATACTTACGGCAGTTTTGCAGGACTCAGTCCAACATCTCTATGTGACTGTCTTCTCTAAACCTGTTTTTAATTAATCTGTTTCATATTCTAACTTCTAAAGAATGGGATTTAGAAAAGCACTGGGCAGCAGCCTTACTTTATTCCTATTAAGTCAATGGTAAAACTCCCCTTAATTCCACTGGGAGCAGAATTAGCCCCATGCCAAGCCCGTTTTCAAAATCGCGTCTTTACGGCTTATGCAATGCCTTCTCCCTGCCCTCGTTTAAAGCACAGGCTTCCCTCTACTGTATGGTTTTTTCCCCTTGTAAAATAAAGTCATGAAAATACACAAACAAACCAACCTCAGCATCATAACTTCTGGGAACAACATATCTCACTGTTCTCTTTCTGACTCTGTGGTTCACATTTTGGAGGAAACGTTTACATTTATGGTGCTGATGCGCTGTGAAAGTCTAGGGGGGCTGCAAGTACCTTCCAAAAAAGCTGGAGATAAACCTCTGGGTGTTGGCTGGATTCCCTTTTCCAGTTAAAGTGACCCTGCTTTTTATTGTGTTTTCCTGCTTCTCACATCCCCACTGTTTATTGCATTGCTCTGTAACATGAGCAAAATAATAAATTGGGTCTGGGTTTGGGATTTTTTTGAAACTTTTCCTCTCACAGAAGGCCCGGGGAGCTCGATGCAGCGATTTGATCAGCTATCAAATACGACATTTCTTTGCGCCAACACGTTGTTTTTTCATTTGCACTAGCGTAGACGAACGGTCGAATTTTCACACTCGCGTCGAGATATTTCCCCCCGCTTCCTCGCGACAGATACACCCTGTACCTGCAGGAAAAAGAAAACAAAATTAAAATCCCGGTTTCCTTACAGGGAATACGGCTCCTCCCAGACCGGCGGGCAGGGATTT
>VZSZ01009677.1:0-14409 GCA_013398815.1 Ibidorhyncha struthersii
GTAGGAATGAGGCAACCGCAGCCACGGAGAGGGCACCGCAGGGGGCTCTTCTCCCCGCGCTGACCCCGGAGTTGCACCACCAAGGTACGGTGGCTCCACCGTCCCTGTTGGAGCTGTTCTTCTCCTCGTTGTGTCCCCCCAGGCGGCATCGCCGTGGCGGCTACCTCGAGGGGACAATTCCCACAGACCCTGCGCCGCAGCATCTTTTTAGGAGTCCCCTCCAAAGCACAGAGCAATTCCTCCTAGGATGGCCGCGGGTGCTTTTCCGGCACCCTTCCTAGAGGCCTCTGCTCTGAGGAGGTGGCAGCCCTCCCCCGGAGCTCCAGGCTGAGGATAAATACCGCTAAAGGGTGTTTTCCTGCCAGTGAGTTGGCCGGCACACAGCTTTGCCTGCATTTGATTTCACCCTGCTTCTCCTGCCAAGGCTGAGGAGACGGCCATCGAGATGTTCCCTCTGACGGTGTCGGCTGCCGAACGCCAGCTGCTGATGCTGACATTTAATATCTGTACGTGAGGAAAAAAGAGGATTCCCTCAGCCCCAAAGTGGCAATGGCAAAAGAATCCCGGAAGCTCTCCCATTTTGGTACGTGGGGCTGAAGTACTAGCCGTTGAGGGCCAGGAAGGCACTCATAAGGTTGGTGACACCTCTCCTTGGAGTCCCAGGAAGAGTCTCCCCTAGAAGGTTAGACTTGACCCTCACTTTGAAGGTTGTACTTATCCGTGCAAAGGAACGTCTTTTTCCTGAAAACTCGGGCTTCGACACTGTAACTTTCCTCGAATTTGGCTCTAGACATGTGTCTCCTGTGTCACATTCCTGCCAGCACACTGACGAGGCAGTCTGCTTCTAAAGAGGCTGCGTTACCTAAAGCCACTGAAACAATAAACTTCAGTTGCAAATTAAGGCTGACTTTTTTCCTTATGAAAGGTTTGAAAGGTATGCAGGATCCTTACATACTGGGGTTTTGTTGTTGAAAGAGCGTGTCATAATTTTAATTAGAAACCAGTAGTTTGAAAGGATTAGAAGTAAATACCCAAGATCAGACTGAAACCTGGCATATAATTTATAACACCATTGTGTAATTCTCATTGTGCTGAAAAGTTCTTCATGGGTGAGGAGAGGGGAAGTAAGTCCTCGGTAAATATGTATGAAGTCTTATAGTTCATAATTACAAAATGCATTGGGATCCCTATAGCTTGCCATGGTAATTTGTAACTAGAGAGAGTTTTTCAGTAAAGCGTATGTGACCCAGTACTGTCCCAGTGCTTGGTATCTATTACTTTTAAAACCCCTTTGTAGTGGTTCTAGCAAATTATGCAATGGTAAAACGGGGAGCTTCCTTCCCCACTTCAGTACACACATGATGTGTTGAGAGTGGGATTTCATTACCTTTATTGTTCTTCTCATAGAGCATAGCCATCTCGTAAATACTGGGGTAAATCACACTCTTTTACTCAGGCAAACATTCTTGTTTCAGTCTCATTGAAGAGCATTGGCTTGGCTATGGTGGGGAGGATTTGGCTCATTATGAGTGATGATAAAATTATCCGGCCATGGTATTTAACTTGATGACCTATTACAGCAATGAATTCTATAGTCAGGACATGTGCTACATAAAAGTATTTTTTTTAATTTGCTCTAAATTTATTGCTGCCTCATTTTATTATTGTTCTCTCTTTCTAGGGTAAGAAGTCAAAAGGAGAGCTGAATGACTTTTCATGCTGACCTTCTTAAACTAAAGTGTCTCAGCCAAAGTGCCTGAACCAAAGTCTTCCAGCTGTTTTCATCTTTCAGTTTAGTGGCCCTCATCTTGCCGTCACACCTGCATGAGTCAGGCCTTTTATGTAAAGCGTACAGGACAGGCTTCTGCACGGATGCTGGACTGCAGGATTATGCCCTAATTCATCTTTTATAATTACTCCGGTCCATATAGTGCATTAAAAATTACTGTGTTTAAAAAAATATATCTAAATATACATGTCCTTGTTAGGTAAGCCTCAATTTATTAGGTAGTAAATATAAAAGTACACAGTAAAATTCAATACTGAACGGAAATTTTGTAGGTGACCCTGCTCTGGCGGGGGGGGTGGACTAGATGATCTCCAGAGGTCCCTTCCAACCCTGACTATTCTGTGATTCTGTGAAAATAAAAAGAACGGGGATGAGTTTACAACTGAAGTACAGGCCTGAACCCAGCAGTATAGACTATGTATCTGCTTAAATATCTGTTCTCTGAACATGCATGGACATGGATGGAGAGCCTCAGAGAATAGGTTTGGGCACACAAACCTCCTGGATCAGCACCTCGGCCTGCAAGCTCGTAAAAGAAGATGTTGCCTTGCTGTCATGGTATGCTGTCAAAACCAAAACCCCCTAGAGTTCGATGGGCAATCATAGCTGCTACAGCAATACCGATTGTAAATAATACCAGTAAATAGTTCAACTATGTCTAATTATATGCTTTTTCTGCCTATTTAATCAATAGGACAACTCCTGAAGTAGAGAGCTGCTCAGCCTGAATAATGGTGGCAGAATTCGATCCAAGCTCTAACACTGGTACATTGAGCGGGCATTTGTTTTATGTGTATGAAGCCACTCTGCAATGGGTACCAGTGATGGGTACAAGCATAACTGTGGGTTCCCCAGAACCTTCATGGACTTTCTGCTAGGATCTCTAGAAAACATACATGAGGCTCAGCAATGACAAGTTGAAATCTTGCCCGGAAGACAGGGAAAGGAATTTAGCTCTCAAAAGATATTGTTTCTGGTGCTGGATATTAAAGCCAATTCTTCTAGACGAAGGAAGATGAAAACAAGTGGAGGTAAGCTAACAGTAACCAAAGCTGAGATCTAATAAACCCAGTTGGATTCAACAAACAAATAAAAAAAACAAAGTGAAAAAGCTAATACTTCAAGTTAAGAAAGCTTGCTTGTGTTTTGATAAGAAATAGATTCCTGATTTTTACGAGGGAGGCTTTATTTGATAAGAATTGAACTCTTCTATCAGTATTACCTCATGCTAAGATTTCTGCTTTGGATGCTGTATCTGTGTTACTAGGGAGTATTTTATTCCACAGCTTGGGACATCGTGTAAAGCAAGTCGCCACTCTCCTTAAATAAAGACACTGGGTTCATTCCTTGCCTGGTAGGGCTGCCATCTGTCCTCTGTTCCATGGAGTCCTTTTGCCTCCAGAGTGCTGTCTGAGCCGATGGCTCAACAATGCAAGGACTGCTGGCACTGCCAGGGCAGGTGTTTTCAACAGAGAAGTGAGAACGACAAGGGAGGGTGAGGGAAATAATGACTAGCTTTGGCAACAGGGGCCCCCAGGCAAGTAAAGGAGGAGGACGAAGGCCCATGGCAGAGCAGAGGTGCAGTGAGGTAGAAGATGGTAGAGGCAAGGCAGATCAAGAAAGTTTAGAGCAGCCGAGGGGATGGAGTTGGAGACCCAAGCCAACTCAGGGGGACACGCCGTACTGACCAGTTGTCCCTGGCACTGGAGCAGCTGGGAGGTGTGAAGGCCCTGGGCTGGGAAGGAGGTCCATCCCAGCTAAGAGGAGCAGGCAGCTCTCCCACCTGTGCCACGCTGGGCTGCGTGGCCCATCACCCCACCAGCAGCCAGCTGTCACTTACTCCACCTCCATGGGCAACCTCTACCCATATGACAAAGGAGGCCAAAAAGGCAATGTCACTGACTTAATTTGGGGCCTACGTTGAGATCTTGCTGTTCTCATTTCTCACCACTCATTTCCTTCAACTGGCCTGAAAGCACAATTATTTTAAAACAGTGTTTCAAAGGCAAATATCTTGCCCTTAAAGTATATGCTTTACATCCCTGATGGTTTAATTTGACATAAATATGGCGGGGGCAGAGGGGTGTGCAATTGATATTGTTTTTGTGTAATCAGAAATACAAATCATAATCCCCCAAAGATGTTTAATAATTTAAAGTATTCAGAACTCAATTAAGGCTATTAAGAGATTAGAAATTAGATTAAAGGTGGCTAAAGGGTAAAAAATCAAGGACTTCAAACACCTTTTGTAATACAAAGGCTCTTAAAAAATGAACAGACTGAGAATTTCCCCAGGAAATTCCTATCATTTTAATTAGGTTTCTTCCTTTAAAATGAAAAAAAAAGAAACCGCTCCATACACAATTTGAGTCCTACTGCCTCTCTGGAACAGCGGACTCAAGTAACTGCATTCTGAGACCTCCTCCTTCCCAGGTTTGTGGGGATGTGCAGAGGCTTAACAGATTCTCAAGATCAGGAGGGACCACTCCGACCATCTGATGTGTCCTCCTGCATTGACACCTGCCAAAGAATTTCTCCCAGCCTTTCCTGTGATGAGGGAAATTATCTTTCCTCTGATCATATCTCTTCTTCAAACCGCAGTGTATCTGTTTCTCATTTCCTTTCATATGGAGTCAAGTGGCTGGTTCATTTTGTTGTTGAAAAGAACAGGAATCCCTGGTAATGTGATGGACTCTTGTTTTTCTGCATCCCCCGGTTGCTCCCAGCCAAGGCTCTTGGTGCAGCTTCACAGCGATGCAATGCTGCCACGGGGAAAGAGCGATGCTGCCATGGGGAAGGTGCAAGTGGGCGGCAGAGGGGCAGTGGATGTGTCCCTGCAGATGGAGAGGGCTTTTTGGGAGCGTTCACCACCCCGTTGGAAGTGTGTGTGGGGGGGGCTGCCATCTCAAAGGAACAGTTTTCTGTTCCTTCATGAAAATAAATACACATAGGTGGTATTATGTGGGCCTTCTCGTTCTCTTTTTTTAGGCACGAGCTCGAGGAGGCTGTTTGTTTGTTCAGCTACCATGCTAGGCTAAGGCTGCATTTATGCTTCTGCGACACAAATGCCCCACTTGAAACAATAGGAAACCCAAGGGAAGTATGCTTCTGTGCTAAAATTACTAGGAAAAGATTATAAAAGAAAACAGCTACTAATTATTAACATCAGGTTCCCACTCATTATTAGCATCACAAATGTAAAATGGCTGCCAACAAGAGTCAGCTTGGAAATCTCATTAGAATGAAATGTCACAGTTTATTCCTGGTTATAAATGCTGTTTTATTACCTTTGGCATGGTTGGGTGGCTTGGCTAAATGCAATGGGTGGCTCCCCTCGAGGTATATATTTTTACTGATGAATTTGTATTAGCGAAAGAATAATAAACATCTGATCATTTTCTAAGCAATCCTGAAAATAAAACAGCATTCTAGAATTGCCCAAGAAAGTAGTTGTCTAAACTGCACACTGGAGTACAAAAGAAAAAGAATAATGATATGGTAATATAAAAAGGGTAAAACCATAACGAGAAGGGACATTTGTCAGTATACTCAGAAAAGCACAATCTGTCTCCCTGGTAATTTGGTGGAGTACAGAAAGTATTACATGCCATATTACAAGTATTCCATTTTATTTCTGACTTCAGGAAGCATTGCCATATGTCTTCTAAGTCAGACACGGCCTCTTAAATGTAGCGTGTTCTTTGTTCGTGCTCTGTCCTGCGTGGATAGTATTTATTATGAATATATTAAAGAGAGTATAAATCTTCCAGTGCCACAAGACTTTGCATCAGCCAGCTTTTGCGGATGAAGTGGGCAGGAGAAATTTGACTCCTAATGACCAGGCAAACCTGACAGGTTTGTTCTGTTTCTTAGACCTGACAACTTTCTCTAAAAGCTATTGTTATGGAAATAGTTCCGAATTTCCCAGCCTTAAGAAGCATTTACTACTTTCAGACATATTTCACGGGAAAAGGAAAAAGACACACTTTCAGGTATTCCTGGTATAAAGCAGCCTATCTGTGTTACAATTAAATATGCCCTGACGTGCTCTGATATTGCTATGATTCAAAGTTATATGAGATTTCATACATTTACATGAAGCTTCATGTTTACAGCTTGAGAAATTTGTGACCTAAGGTCCTACTCCTATAAGCTGTCCCTTCTGGTCCCCACATTCTCCCTGGAGCTATACTGGGACTGTGCATGGACCTAAAGGTCCGTCTGTATGGTACCACATTGAAATCAAAGGGAATTTAGGGAGACTGATGGTCAAATCAAAAGAACACCTGCGGATGAGTATTAACCAGAGCACGTTAGGCTTACTTAAACATGTAAAGTGTTCAGATATCACGGCAGTGCCATAGTTTAGACTTTTCTATACCACCATGTCATTAATGTTCCTTTAGTATTGCTGTTTACAGCTGGAGCGGGTTAAAGTGTTAGAAGCAAGGATAAGGCAGAGGAATATTGTTTTGTTAAATGGATGCACGAGGAATATTTTTGGAAGGGAAGGAACTTTTCTAGTGTGAAAGAATTGTAATAATGAAGGAAGGTAAGGAAATGATGGCTTGAGGTGAAAAGGTGTCATTATAAAAGGAAGGAAGCAGAATGGCAGAGAATACACTACAGGAAGCAATAAAATAATTAGAAGAAAATATTACAAGAAATGGGGAAAAACAAGGAGCATAAAAGGAGGTGAAAGCAAACGTACATATGGATCAATCTGTAGGTACAGTTGGAATTAAGGGTGGGGAGTGTTAAAAAGAATGAGAAACCAGTGAAGTGGGAAGATACAGGAGAGTATTGAAATTGGGAGGAAATAAAGGGGAAAATCTAAGTATATTATCATCAAAGCCAAGAAATCCAAAATGTGGTCAGGTTTTAGAAATGAAGGGTTTTAAGAAGGCAGATAGATTGGACAGGGTGGATTTGAAATACCTAAAGTGACTCAGCAAGAATTAAGCCACAGAGAAGTAGCCAGAATAATTTTAAATAATCAGAGAAGAAAGCAAGCTTCTCACAAAACATACCCAGCTCAAGTGCTAAACAAAACCTTTTTTTGTTGGTTTTTGTGTTTTGGTTTGTTTTTTTTTTTCCCTCGTTCCTTGGTGGACTAGAGCTAATGAGTTGAACTCTGCTGAATTAAACTTAACTGGCTCATTCGCTAGCACTGGTCTCAGCTACTACAGAATGGCTCGTGTCCATAGCATTAAACAGCGTTTACCTCCAAACCCAAGCAGCTGTGCGCAGCCTGCATAATTTGAATGATTCCTGACCATGCTAACACCCAAACTGTGCTCAGGGCTTGTTTGGGAGGTGTTAGTTGGCATAGCTCAAAGCTGTGCTGGGGCACATCTGAGCAGTTTGGTAGCACAAGCATTCTCACGCCTGGAAATATTCCAAGGCCTTGATAGATTTACTACTGTGGACTTAAAAATGGAGCCTACATTCAGGCCACAAGCTCTGGCTTTACTTTCCAGGTTCATGCTCTGCTGTACTCTGACTTGAGTGTCAACGTCAGACTAGGGCAGGCAGCATCCATTCCCCGCAGCAGTGAAACCAGGGCTGGACAGGGGCCTGGACAGCCTCCAGCTGGTCTTTACTTTGGCAACCAGCAACCAAGGATGTGTTCTGCAGGTGTTATAAATCCCAAAGGAGTATCCCTGGGGTGCCCTGGAGGTGACCTGAGCACAAGTAGTCAATACCATGCTAGAGATGAAAGCATTTTCTCTCATTTGTTAGCTCCCTCTAGCTTCACAGCCTCAAATTCCCACCTGAAACTTGGCCATCTTCCTACCCAGACAGTCACCAGTTAATCGTGAGTGCTACCCCAGCCCTGTGATCTCCTGAAGCTTTTGTTTCGGCAGTTGGCAAAGATGAGCACTGGGATATCAGGAAATAGGAGTCACAGATCGGAAACTTTGGCAAAGCTCTCGAGCGCTGTTTGAATAATTGCTCAGCAAGAATGCAAGCCACGGACTCATTTCAGATTCCTCTAGCCATCCCAATTTTAAAAACTCTATTAATCCCAGTGACAGCCGGGTATCACACCTATCTAATCTAATCTTCCGAGGCATTTCCACTGTGTTCTTCTCTGTAGTATTCTGAGCATTTTAGAGGATTAAATGAGTCTACTACATAATCTAATTAATATTGATCTTTGGTTCTCTTCTTGCTCAGCATAGGCAGGAGGAGAAGGCACATAATTCATCTAGTTTAATTATTATTATTATTATTATTAAAGTTATTACAGTGGGAAAGCAATGACAGAGAGGAGTCCTGCATTTTAGCCAAAGGGCATCAATATCTGTGGCTCTTCCAGTCTCTCAAAGCAGGGAGCCCCAGAGAGAGCTTTCCTCTCATGATATTGAATGACAGGGGAGAACTTTGCACGAGCATATCCAGATTTGTTCAAACAGCTTTTCAGCTGCCGGTATGTAGCACAGGTGCATATTAATGTTTGCACTGCTGTAGTGTATGTGATTGCATACCCAAAATGGAACTGCATCACATTTAAGACCTGCCTTGCATCTGTGCGCAGGTTCATATCAGAGCTTGCATACTGCATTACACTGATGTGAGTTCCTATTGTGCAAATGTGGTCATATGGCTTTTTAGAAATAAGTCATCTTGCAAATAGTCTGTAATGAGTCTATTGGGACCGCTGAAGGTCAGGTCAGAGTCTGGAGGCACCACAGTGATTTATTTGTACACTTTCCCTTTCTTTGCAGGTCAGCTGCTCTCTCTTGAACCAGCCTGAAATTTACATTTTCCTCTCCAAAGCTGAGGTTATTTCTAATTTGGCTGGATTGCATCTGTCCGCTCTGGAAGCCAACAATACTTAGAACCAAGTTCGCATATGGCAGCCATGGACTGGGTCCTCTGCCATCCCCAGATGAAAAATATTTATCAATCTTGACTACTGAAAAACCCAATAGCAGTGAAAAATCCATGATGATTCCACAGCTAAAACCCCACCCTGAATCCTGTATCTGAAGGTAACATTTCAGGACCACATACAGCCTACCTACAGAAACTCCACAGCCACCTGACCAGATCTGATCATTTGACACAGGTACCATGCTGTGCCTGCCAGTGATGCTGGGAGGGACAAAAGCCTTTGTAGTCCTTGCTTGCCCACTCAAACCCCCTTGTTTTATATCCATCCACTATGTGTCACCTTCACACTGCAGGTACTTAGACCCGTTCTGCGGCTGCAGCACACTATCAGTTATACTCAGGTGTCAAAGAGGAGAGCCACCTGTGTAATTTCACAGCCAAAATGTGTAGAGAAGGAGGCGCAAGTGCTTCTCCAGCCTTCAGAGATAATTTTAGGAGGACTTGAATGGTCATCATGGCCTCAGTGACCATGATGCCTCTTTGTTTTGATGAAAGACCTTTGCCAGCCAGCAGCAGTATTTGCTAAGCAAGGGCGTGCAATAAGCCTTAGACAACCACAAGTATGGCCTTTGTCCATAGTTCATATCAAGAGGAAACGTACTCCCTGCTGGCAATGCTAGCAATGAATCTAAGATGAACTCAGTGTGATGTATTTGAAAAATTACTGATCACTCGTTTTGCTTTCTAGGCCAGGAGAGAAAATGTAACAGCTCAACAGGGGAAAATGTTGAGCAGGTTTTACATCTGACATGTCCTTCCGCACTCTACAGAAAATTACTGTCACCATCTCCAGTAATTACAGGCTAAATTCTTCACAAATGTATAAAGCAACATGAATGTACCCCAATTTCCATGGCACCTGTCTTATTGTTAGTGCAAGAAATCTTTCTTATAGCTGCCAACAATCATCGAGAAACTCAATGGGTTACACAGTGATCATTTACTGAAGAAGGAAATGAGTCACTATGTGAAAGATAAAACCTTGCTGGTTAATATGTATGTATTTGAAAGATATAATAGTCTTAGGGATGAATTTTATTTGGGGCACTTTATATGGGCTTGCATACTGTACTGTAAATGCAATTAATATAAAAATGCACACAGTAACTGTGGAAGGAATTTAGGGTATAGCTGATGGCATCCTTCTTGGTTTGAGATAATAAAAATTATTTTGACCAACTGATCCAATGTTACTATGAGAAGCTAGAATTGATGTAATCTTTTAACTCGGAGAGAGATATTTGAACAACACGCAATGAAATGTGTTTTCTGGATCTATTTTTTTCAGCTCAGTTGCATGTATAACTTTGAGGCATCAGATATGACTAGCTAATTCCGATCTCTGTAGCCATTATCCCACATCTACTGAGACCTATGCTAACCACTTCGTTCTCTTTTGCTCATCCTACCTCGTACACATTGCTTTTGTGATGAAGAACTGAGGAGGTATTTGGCTGGAACTGGTGGAGAGTGGTGCTGGGTGCCTCCCCATCACAGCATGTGATACAGCTGCCAATTCAAAAAAGCGGGCAAGTTTCTTCTGCATCACCTTCCTGCCCTTCTTTCTTTCTGGGAGGTCCTTTTCCTCTGTGCTGTTAATCTCTCTGACCAGCACTGCAGGCCTGCTTCCAAAGCCTTTTGTGTTAGCACTCGTTCTAGTGGGTCCAATTTTCCTCTGAGTTAAACCCAATTAACTCCAGAATAACTCCATTAACTTCAAAGCACCGAGCAAGTGAGCGTTAAGTGTACGGAAGATGGAATTTATTGTATCGACTTCGGAAGCATTGTTTTCCCCAGAACACCCTTGCACGCGAGGAGAGAGCAGGAGCTTCATCGTTCATCACTGCCTATTAATATCGAATATCTGGAGGTTTGTTTTAGTCTCATCTTTGTCACAAGATTGTCAAAGAGAAGAGCAATGGGGTTTCTTCATGTTTTTAAAAATTGTATCATTTTTCAATTTTGTTACTTTGTCATCATGACCTTTCTGCCCAAGAAAAGATATATAGTACTAGGATAAATTGTTCTGCTCTTTTTCTCCTAAAAGTCAATTAGTTCGTTTCGTCATAATGCGTCAGAAGTCTCTGTCAGTTACATCAGCTTTCTAAAGAAACAACTGCAAGAGAAAAACCATATCAAAACCCCGTGCAAATGCAGTGGCATAACCATAATGTTACGTATTATTATCTTATTTTGTTTTTAGAGAGTAAAAAGAAGAAAGAGAACATTTATGATAAAAAAACACTGGATTTTTTCAACAATTAGTTTTCCACTGATATTGACCTAGTGTGTGCACTGCTCAGACCTTGAATAAAGCTTCAAAATATCTCAAGCTATTTACCCTTTATATATGAAAAGTCAAGTGTGTTATAATTTGTAGTCAAGTGGCTACTTAGAGGAACTCAAAGCATCAGAGAAAATTGTGTTGGACTGTAAAAAAGTATTGTGTACATTTGTACCCAATTCAAGGCACTCATAGTAGTTTACAAGAGTTAAAAAATTCCTAAAATTAGCATTTGTCAATCACGTATTGAATAGGAAGTTGGTACTGGGGGAAGGTTAATTTTTTTGAAGTGTTATGTTGGGGAAGGACTGACCGGTGAATTAACATTCCTGTACTCCAGAAGTATTATTCCGTAACTACGTATCCAAATCCATGCACCAAATCTTTTAACGTGACATTAGAATGCAGAGAGCATGTAGTTTATGTTTCTGCCACAGAACGGAGCAGGCAGACTCATTTAACTGTTTCTGGTCTCTATTGCTTCATGGTATTCATATGGGCAACTCCGGTAATTCCCACCAACTCTGGAGAATTACATCGATGTCTTGAGTAAGTTGAGATTTTCTTTTCCTGTGTGCATGCACGTGCGCATATTTGCAATCAGACTTTAAAAGCTTTTCCACTCTATTTGTCCTGGTGCTTGACATAACCACCTGTCACTGCCTTCATATTTGTATAGCATCTCTCATTCAGGAGTCTCAGGCAATACGAGTATTAATAAAAGAAGATGTATAATGTTCCTCTGAAATATTTATAATCCTCTTCTTGTGGAGGTGGAAAATACAGCACACAAAGACTGAGCAGCCTGTGTGGCACACACAGCTGGCAGCCCCAAGCCCTGGCCCCCAGCCTCCTAACTGCAAGGCTCTTTTCCTTTTTGGACACTTCAGAAAGAAAGAAATTCCCAGAGACACTCCCAAAAGACTGTCCCACAACACTCCTGAGATTTTTATGTCACGGGATTTGGTATAATGAGAAACCCTGGTATCCCCAGGAGGATGCCCTGACTTAGTGGAGGACAGAGAGGGCAAGCAGGGCTGGGGGAGGCTGTTGCCCCCCGGCATGCTCGGGGGAGAAAATCCCCCCGCAGCACGAGCTGCCAAGGCAAGCCCTCGCTGGGCAGCCCTCCTCGGCCGCCTCTCTCTCTGAAGCTGGACCCCGTGTGGCATCCAGGCGGCTGGCTGGCATCGGCCCTACAGGAGCACCCAGCCCTTCGCTGCTCTCATGATGGAGGGCTTTGCAACCCACCCCTCCTGTGCGTGGGGCTGAGAGCGGGGAGCACAGCTGTGAATTATTCAGCCCTATCACTGACTGTCTGCTCTCTGTAGCTGTCGGGATCTCTCTGCAGCCTGACTGCTCCATGCTTTCGCAGCCCTGCTGCCCCATCAGTGTCCCTGTGCTGGAAGGGGAACCGGGAGTCGGGAGGGAGGTGCTTGTGGTTGCCACTACTCGGAGTGAAATTCAGTTGTGGTCACTTAGTGGTCCCCCAAAAACTCCGATTATCTCACAAATTAAGTGTATCCATTTGACCAGTATACCAGTTACAGTACGCAGCAAGTATACATTAAGTAGCCAGTAAGTATGCTTTTTATAAAAAAAAACTTTTATAAGTTTTCCAGATCCTCAGAAGTGTAAAGAAATCTGAAAATAAAGAAGTAGCAACACTTCTGGACTCTGAAGTCTACTTTTTCCAAATATTTGGTTTCACTGCAAATATTTTTAACTTTTCATTCTCTTCAGCTCCCCCTTCTTTTTTACATTTTTGCCTCCTCTCCCAGCCCCTCGACTGCAAAATGTTCAGACACTGGGTCCTTGCTTTCTTGCGTAAGTTCCCTGCATAGTTGTGTTTCCTTAGATGTTGAATCCGAGGTCACCCACAACACCTTGGCAGTTTAAGATGTTTTATGTGTTCCTATTAAATAATCTAAATTTACTATGAGATGAAGCCTGGATTTAATTTAACAAAAGTGAAGCCACTCTGTGCTTTTTTTGTTATAATTCTAATACTGTATAAACCTTGATATAATTTTAATATTCTGTAATTTTCTTGATATAATTCTAGAACTTCCAAAAAAGTCAGATTTTCTCATCAAAGAACTGTTTTCCTAGAGTCCAGCTACAGAGTTATGAGGATGTATTATAGCAACAGTATCCATGGAACTTAGATTTTTCCATCCAAAGGAGACAGGTTTGGATTTTTTCCCCTCTAGGTTACACAGCAAACGTAAAACTTCCTTAAAGACAATGAAAATACGGAGCTGTGTATTAACCAGAGTCATATAGAGGTATAGATTTTATCCTTCGCCTCTAAATGATTTTCTAAGCAGTCACTGAAAGGCACTCTGGAATCCTTGCTGTATGGCAGGGCTGCTCACATCCAGATTGGACTGGATGTCACTGGTGGTGGCACCGAATATTGGCTCTACCCCTGCTGCCCACATCTCCTACCACATACTCTCACGCTGGGGCATCAGCCTCAGAGCCCCGTCCTCCCACCGCCTCGATCCCTCAAACCCCAAGTGTCTACAAATAGGCTCAGCAGTGGTGCTGGCTGGGATCCACCAGGGCATGAAAGCAGTAATAGCCTGAGCTGAGCCACAAGGTGGATGCCTGCATACACAGCTACTAGTAATATAGCCTTGGAGCGGGCGGTTCCCGGGCAGTTCAAATTAGCATCCATATAGGAAGAGAGAGGCCTTGGAAGTGGTTTGTGTGATGCCAGCGGCACTCCTGCCACAGGTGGGGAACCATGGCTGATGTCAGCCTGCACCAAAATAGATCAAGGGAGTATTACCTTCGTGCTCCATGGAACAAGACCTGCAATGAGTGAATTATTTAGTGGTGATGCACATTCCCTGAATATTCTTGCCCTATTTAGGATCACACAAATGAAATAGCTGTTATGAGATTTTTCTCGTCACCCCATACATCAAACACATGCCAGACAGTTTGGGCAATATGCTGGTACCTCAGCTATGAATCCGTTTGTGTTTATTGCTGGGTTGTTTTTTTTTCTTTTTTCTCTTTATTACTTCCCATATTTTTAAATAGTGAGAAATACGACACAATGCTAAACATTAAAATTAAATCAGAAGCAGTGTATCAAGAAGTATTTCTCCTCTGAATGTTGAAGGGCATTTTGTAGCTAAGATCAAAGAATCATAGAATCACATAATCACAGAATCACAGAATGGTTTAGGTTGGAAGCGACCTTAAAGATCATCGAGTTCCAACCCCCCCTGCCACGGGCAGGGACACCTCTCACCAGACCAGTTTGCTCAAAGCCCCATCCAGCCTGGCTTGAACGCCTCCAGGGATGCAGCTTCCACAACTTCTCTGGGCAACCTGTGCCAGTGCCTCACCACCCTCAGAGTGAAAAATTTCTTCCTAATATCTTGTCTAAATCTCCCCTCTTCCAGTTTGAAGCCATTCCCCC